>VZRE01014204.1:0-134839 GCA_013396775.1 Cephalopterus ornatus
TCTTTTAGGCCTGATTCTTGTTTCAAGTTGACAGATTTAATCACATATTTATGTCTTCTTGTAGGTTTAGTTGAAGGGGAAATAACATATAGAGGATTTGTTTGGATGACTTGCTTTTTAAAAAAGGCAAGTTTCTTTCCCTAAGGCTTTAATTTTGAGAGCAAAGAAATGAATGCAAAGTAATTTCTTCAATTAGTATTTCAAGATACTATGTTAGGAATGTTTCTACAGCATTAAATGTATTATCTTGCTATATTTTTTCAAATATATTTAAAGTTTCTCTTTGGGAACAAAGAAAATCCGTGAAATATTTGAAGTCTTCTAGGTAGCCTATAATCTAAATAGTGAAGGAAAAATTATGACAAAGCACAGTTCATGGCTGCTCAAGTATTATCCAAAGAATGTGAGCACATAACACTACCTTTTTTTAACTGAAGAGCAACAACAAACCAAGTGGCTTTCCTTTAAAGAAAGGCACCCACAACAAATGCTGTAACACCGGACAGCTTTCGGTTCAGGGTCAAGTTGCAATTCAGATGAGAAAAACATTTGTGAAGTGAATCTGTTTGCTCTGCTTTGGTGTCAAATGAGCAAACTCTCATTTTTTGAGACCTTTTGCTTGCAACAAAAATTGGAATGTGCTCCATGAGCACACTGACTCTTTTGCTGTATACTTCCACTCTTTTGCACTACATGATTTGTTAAACAAAACATAATTTGAGAGTCCCATAACTCTGAAAACAGGAACAATTTATGCAAAGTCATGCACAGATCCTTTCCGTGACATGACAATGTTTCCCAGGCACAGGACTATGGTACATCTGTACTGTGTAGCAGAACTCTTCCTTTCACTTGTCTTATTTCTCACCACTGCAGGTTTTATTCAATAGTTTTAATTCAATGAGGATTTTGTGTGGTTTGGGGGTGGAAAGGGAAATTCAGTTATGCACTTTATGGAGGATAACAAATGGATGGAAAATTTGTATTATTTTTTCCCAGTAACTTTCCTAAAGATATTACATACAGTAATAAAGTTTAGAGAGGGAGATTTAGGTAAATATTTGCTAAGAAGAAAAATTTTTTTTTACTGTTCTTGGCAAGCATTTGGGAAAAATTTAACATAAGAATTTGCTAGCCCAATGCAAAATTGCAGATAAATGCTAGCTGAGCTTATTCATGTCAGTAAATTGTGCATGAGAAGCTAGCAGCTATATCTTAGTATGAAACACTGACAACCCCAAAATTAAGCAGAATGATCTTTTCTGTCCACCTTCCCTCCAGATGCAAATTGTAACTAAATAAGCTTAAAAAGAAATGTTTGCTACATGCCATGTGAGAACAGCTGGGCCATGGCTTTCTCTCCAACAGCTGAATCAGAGTTCTTCCACAGGCAGACATATCATCAGGAAATTCTCCCTTTACAGAACATGGATGTGGGTTGTAAATCACAGCTCAGCCTTTGCTCTTAAAAAGAAAAGGAATAAAAAAAAAAGAAGAGGAGGATTTCTGTCACAGTGTTTGCTAAAGTAAAGCCCCATGCACAGCACTCTCCCTCTCATTTAATAACTGCTCACAACTTGCCCCATTCTTTCTTCTTGGGCTTGTTTGCCTCTAGGCTCAGGAAGAAGAATGAAGTGCTATTGCGCACCAGAAATTAACCCTTCCATAGGAGCTTCCCAATACATACAAGGTAATTCCACCCAAAGGCATAAATGAGAGCTGAAGTAGTGTTTCTGCATGTAAACAAAAGGGTGTACGGGAAGCCCTTTGGAGAATGTACTTTCTACAGTGATAGGCACTTTTGTAGGCACAAAATTGGTTAAGCATGTTAATAACACAACTTGGAATATACTGCAAAACAAAAGATGTCTCTGTGAACTGACTGGAAAAAACAGTGGAGCAGTGCAGACCTGTAATCATTGCAGATCACGCCACACACTGCTGATCGTTGCCATGGCAACAGATGGTGTTTCATGACATCACTGAAATCAAGGGGGGATAAGCAACAAGGGCAAACAGACACCAGACAATTCTGGAAGGAAAAAATTTGAGTATATGCATTGAGCTACCTACAATGTAACACAAACCAAAGGGTAAAAGAAGCAAGAAAAAGAGCATAAGATGCAAGCACAAAAATTTCCAATGAATGAGCAGGCTTTATTGTAATCCTGCAGTTTTACCATGGAAATTGCCTTTGTGTTGTACATCTTTAGTCTTCTCTGATATTTTTAAGTACTGTGATATGGGACAATCTCTAAAACAAACTCTAATCCAGTTAAGAAAAGTTATGATTTTGCTGTAGGATTATGCTATTTACTTTTTTGTTTCACAGTCAGGATGAAAAGAAAGATGTATGAGTTATGTTCTTACAGTGGGAGACATATCATAGGTGAATAGGAAACAAGAAATGTCATGGGAAATTGGAATCAAAACACTGATAATGAGATTGCGAGAGTCAACTGACATGACAGCTTGCTACAATCCAAGAGATGATGGTCTATCAGAATTTAGCTTCATTGAAGTCTAAGTATTTCCATTGATTTCCTGCTGGTTTGTACCTTCCTAAAAGAGTAAGTACTTTGACCTCCAAGATATGCAAAAAACCAAAACTTATGAACCGATTCCAAAACTCAGATTTCCCATGTTACTGGTATTTTTCTACTGAGCTGTAGGTCTAAATTATGTGAGTCAGCCTAGAAAATAATTTAGGGGATTCTTGATTTCAAGTTTGATCCCCAAACCAGATTCTTTTTTGCAAATTGCTTTTTGGTATCTCTTTCCAGTTACTATTAGATTTTTACATTACTATTTGCTGTTGCATTTTTTCATGGTCTTGCACGAATTATGTAAAGAATCTGATCAATTATCAATAAAAACAAGAGTCAAAAAGGAAAAGAATAAGTTCATGAATCAAAAAGGTGTAACATACCATAGGATGCTGAGTATGAAAACATTACCTTCAGTCACCAATATTCTCCAGAGGATGAAGTGGTATTCATTCAGACAAAAAGGTAAATATTGCCTCATAGAGATTGGCTTGAATTTATCCATATATTATTTTCCATATCATGATTGCTTCTACATCTTCTCCCATAATGCAAAATCTAGGAGTCCTATTAAGCCATGGCAAAAATTAATGAAATAAAAAGAAATATAAAAGAAAACAGGTGATTAAGAGGTTTAAAAAATATGCTTGAATATTTATATGGATAACAAAAATTATTCATTAGTTATGGGTATATAAAAATTTCAAAATGTGCCATTTGTGGCAGTTACTGATGAAAAATGTACACTTTTTTAACAGTTACTCAGGTTCATAAGCTTTTTTTTTAACACCTACTTAGATGCATATGATCTAAATTTATTTTTTATCACGGGTACAAGAAGAGTAATTATGCACAAAAAAATCACAGAATATATTATTTCCAATGTGTAAGAATACAAGACTAATGGTCAGCCTTTTAAATATGCTTTCTTAGGAAAACAGGATTGGCATTTCAGAGGGAGTAGATTTGAATCAGGCTGACAACATTAGCATGTGACGAAACGCTATTATGATGACATTCTTCTTGTTCATTTCAGAGCAAGCTGAAGCGATAATTTTTCCTTGAAATGATAGAGTTATTAAAAAAAAAAATTCAAGGGCAGACTGGATGGTGCTTTGAGCAATCCGGGCTAGTGGAAGGTGTCCCTGCCCATGGCAGAGGGGTTAGGACTAGATGGTCTTTAAGGTTCCCTTCAACCCAAGTATTTCAATGATTTTATGATTCTGCAATTAATTTTACTGTTTCATAATTTTAAAGGAAATTAAACTGTGGCATTATAGGTGGAGTAACTTGGTCTTCTCTTACAAAATAGAAGAGAAGTTCTAGTGATGTTTAAAACAGTTACAATATCAATTTTCTTATGATTATGAATCAAGCTTAAAAAGGTTTACATAATAGAAATAGTCACTAATCACATAATACAGAGATCATATCTTTTAATAGTACTTTAATAGTAATATAAGACTGATATTGTGCTTTCACTTCACAGCACTCAAAAATTAATTAATTAAATACAGTTTAGTTTGTGTAGTAAACATTTTATATGAAGCTGGCAAAGCCTTTTTAATTCAATTGACATATGTAAACTGTTCTTCATGGGACCCCTCTTTAGTTTCAGAGACCAGTTATTTACAAACAGAAGAAACATTGAAGCTGAAAATACAAAAGTCTGTTACAAATGTTATTCCAAAACCATCTCAAATACCATCACCACAACAGATAATCACAGAGCCTTATTTTCTTTATCTTAAGGGAGAAAAAAACCCCAAAGGTTGTGAAATTTCACTTTCAAGTCTGCTCAGGAGTAAAATAATTTATTTCCTTGGTGTTTGTTCTGATTATTCCATTACACTATGCCAGCAGGAAGGGATTTGTTACTACTTTACAGCAGTTTCTGTCTCTGTGCATATGTCAGTAAGCTGTAGGCAACATTTCTAAGAAAACTTAAAAAGTAAACCTAAAATGGTTAGTTATATACAAACACATAAGTGCAAAGCAGACATTAGCAAAACCCATAGCAATGGACTTAGAATTTCAGTAGTAGCAAGCTTCTTATTGAGAAGAAATAACTAATACTACTAGAAGAGAGGAGGTGAACCCAGGGCACTGTTTTCCTGACACATTGGTAGACCCTAGAGCAGCTTAGAGCTCCCTCAAAGTGCCATGCACATACTAATCTTGTAACAAATGGTCCTACTGAATAAAGTGTCACAGCTCGCATGGTTAACACTTAGTCAGAAGGAATTCATCTCAAGTCTAGGAAAACCTCACAGGGGCAGCCCCTGAACATTCAGTCCGTACCTCCACAGTACTCTCGGCGATGCCTACACAGTGCTGAACGTCACTGAAATGAATGTAAGCAGAGTTGCTTATCAGCTTGCAGCAGGGATCTACCATTTTGCTGTAGTCTTTCTATGCTTGGACTTCTAAAGAAAAATAGAAAAAATTCAAAAGGTGTTAAGGTTATACATTTGGAATGAATCCCTAAAAGTATCACGAAATTTCATTTTACTTGCTTTCTTTTTGCACAATTTTGTGTTTCCATGAAGATCAAAGCTGCAATTATGAAATTAAGCAGCTAAAATTCTTTTTGTTTAAAAGAACCTCACAATGAAATTACCTTTGAAGAGCATCAGTTATTTTGGTTTTGTTTTCTAAAATGTACCTTGAGTTCCAAGTATGTAAATCAAGATATTGTGTAGTAACCTGTAGTTTTGGTTACAGGAGAGTTAATTTTCTTCACAGTGGCTACTATGATGGTGTGTTCTGTTTGTGCTAAACACAGTGTGGATAATTTGGGAATGTTTTTGTTATTGCTGAGCAGTGCTTACAGGCCTTTTCTGCTTCTCATACTGCCACACCAGTGAGGAGCTGAGGTGCACAAGAAACTGGAAAGAGACACAGCCAGGATAGTTGACCTCAGCTGACCAAAGGGACACTGTACCATGTGGCAACATGCTCAGCATATAAAGATGGGAGGAGAAGAAGGAAGGGAGAATTTTCAGAGGGGGGGCACCTGTCTTTCCATGTCAGCATTATACATGTTGAAGCCCTGCTTTCCTGGGAATGGCTGAACACCTGCCTGCCTATGGGAAGTGGTGAATAATTCTTTGTTTTGCTTTGCTTGTGCACACAGCTTTTGCTTTCCATATTAAACTGTCTTTATCTCAGCCCACAGGTTTTCTCACTTTTACTCTTCCAATTCTCTCCCCCATCCTTCTGGTGGGGGAGCGAGCGAGTGGCTCTGAAGGGCCTAATTGCCAGAATCTTTTTTTTATTTTTTTAAATCTATTAATTTAAAAGATAGCCTGACCTACTGGTCAGACCCTGTAAAAATTGTGAATGTCTTTTTTTATAAAACTGAAAAATAATAAAGTACTAAATTTTCATCAGTGCAATTTAAATACTGTACTTTTTTCCTTTGAGATTTCTGATGCAACAGTGTTCCTGAAAGAAGAACAGCAGTGTCCATAAAGTCAGTCGATTCTATTCATCTATCATGAAAACATCGTTAACTAAAATTCAGAATATGTAACAGGATTCCAACCATTCTTGAGTGGTTTTATTCCTTCACATAAAAGATGGTTTATTATCAATTGGAAGGCAAAAGGCAACTAGGTATCTGTTGTAAAATATCTTGATCCCCACTATTGTTTCCTACTTTTTAGCTTTCAACATTGTTTTTCAAACATCCTGTCTGTCCTGAGGGTTTGTAAAATAGTCTTTTGGGATCCAAACTGAGATCCACAAACCAAACCAATGCTCATTTTTGTAATATGAAAATATGTGAGGGTTAAGATACTTGGGTCAAACAAGCAATGAGAGAAGTCCTACATTTTTTTGGTGAGCTGATCTAGGAAAAAACTGTTTCTTTTAGTTTATTTCCTATTAGTTACATTTGATTCCAAATAATATTAAATTTCAAGTCCAAGGAATGATTCTCCTAAGGCAGAAGAACTAAAATAAATTTAAACGTCATTAAACCTAAGGAATACCAAATCCTAGCAGGATTTTGAAAACAGATCTTTAATCATAAGATTAGAATGATAAGTAACCAAAGGAGACTCCTAGAAGATTTATCTTCAAGTGTTTTCTTCAAGTTTTATGAAAAGATCTTGAAAAAGGCGGGGATTTAAGGGTGCATTTATTTGTAGAAATTAATTCAGCCCAAACAGAAAAGGAACAGAAAAGAAACAGAAAATATATTTTTTCAGACTTTTCAGAATGGAAAGTATAGTTTGATCACTAATCTGGTGTAGCTAGACTTAGGAATAAAGTGAATTATTTTAACAATAGAGATTATCCAGTACACTACAATTTAATATACCTACAATGACAAGATTATGTATTAATTGTATTACAGATGTGCCTTTTTAATGATTTAAGACAAATACTTGCAACCATTTGACATCAGTCAGATGTTTGTGGGGTCATATCCTGTGTTGCAGTTTTTGCCAGTGCTCAAGCGTATATGTCAATGTTTTATCTACAACACAAGCTGCAGAGAAAAAAAAATATTTAATCTGATCAAATAAGTAGTAAAAGCATTCTTATGTAAGAAGACTGTTTACAGACAGAAAATACTGGAAGCTGCTACTTGACTATATTTTCAAGTGAAATGCTTTAATAAGGCTGTGTGTAACAAATAATTTTTGGGGTACAGGACAGATTTAAGGCATCAAAACACTCAGAAGGAGAAAGTTCCACCTGACAATTTCATTCAGAACTTTGCTTTTCTAAGGCAGTTACTTGGAAAGGTGATTATACTGCTGGGTTTTTTATGTGAAAAGGATACACCTCATTAGCAACTCATTCAGTCATGGTCACTACCCACACAAGAGACTAAGGAATGATCAGGCCTGATCTTGCCCAAGTGACACTTGGTCATAAGATCCGCACTTGTTATCAATATAGTGAAATTTTAGTATCTGTGAACTTGAAACTGTATTTGAAAGAAGAAAAGATTTTTAGATCAATTTAGACTTATTTAAAGACTTTAAAGAGTCATATCTGAATCTAATGCAAAGCAGAGTTCTTACTATTTAAAAAAAAAAACCCAAACAGAAGCAAGGAAAAATACCCCACCTATCCTGCAGAAATAAACTTCTTATTTTCCTGTTGCACTTACAGTAAAACTAAAGGATTAATCCTTTTGAAAGGAGTTTCAAACTCTTGTGGCCATTATGAATAGCAGTAATATTTGTACTTACAAATTTCTCTATGTAGTAGCACACAGTGTGCTGAAGACTGACAACAACTAAGCAGAGTAAGTTGATACTTGAGTAATGGTTGAACAATTTGCTTCCTTTTGCTGCTGCCTCATTCTTGCCAACCCATGCTGTGTTTTCACATTTTACCCACATTCATTCTAAGAAAGATTGTCTCTTATGGTAGATCTGTACGACTGCCAAGAAAATGAAATTCTGAGAGATACCTGTGGATAGAATTCCCATGCAAATTATAAATAATCCTGTCCACTAATCTGAAACCCCAGGTTTATTTGATTGATGTATTAAAACCATTCCTAAACAGTAATTTCCTTAATTGGAAGTGTCAGGCAAGAGACGTACAACAGCCGCATCAAAGATTTTGGCATGGCATGACAAGGTTTTGCAGGTTCTGTACATATAAAATTATGACACAGAAAGATTTTCTTGTGAGGAGAGAACTGTAGAGGACACTCTGAGAGATGATTTTAATTTCACAAGAAAACTTCAGAAAGGGTGCCTGTTTGTGAGTACCCTGGAGGGCTCATATCCCTGGGTAGGTCCACATAATGGAAATGGAGGAAGCATGAGTACCAAAATCCAGCAAGACTGTTTCTTGGATGGATGAATCACCATGACACTGATACCCACCATATGTTCACTCATGGGTCAAGTTAAGCATGGTACAGGAATAGGGGCATCTAACAAACCAAAAAAGCTGAGATTCTGTATAACTGCAAACAGTAACTGCATCACCGTGGCCAAATGTTTGCACTTTGAGCAGAGAAAAACAAATCCTGGGGAGCTAGAAATTAATTTCCTATATAAAATGCGTTGTGTTTGAACCTACTCTGTATCTCATACCAGCTCATGTCTAATTTACCCCACATTCTGTTGGAAGTGTATTTTAATTGTATTGAAATGTGCTTGGGGCCATTAGTGTATCTAATGAAGTGTCCACATTCACATCTGCAGGTGCAAGCTACCTTCATCTCTGTTGCAAGGTAAGAATGTAAGAAAGCTTAACAGCATGTAGAAGATTGATGTGTTTCACTAGACAAAGAATGGCCTCTCAGGCTTACGAAATCTTTGAAAAACTAATTTAGAATAAGAAAGGAATAACTGTTCTCAAACTTGCCTGATAAAAATCAGTACCAAGTGTTTAGCTGTTAACTCCAAAATCCTGTTTGATAGCTATTACACAGAAAACTGAATCAATTTTTACCATCGTGTGTTAATGGTTTCCCTACTGATTTTTAACTTAATATTTCCTCATTTGTCTGCCTAAACATAAATTAATTGAAATGCACATCGATTTATTTGTAAAAACAAGTAGATGTACAAGCTGTTAATCCACTTTCTGCGACTTTTCCTGCCTTATTTAAGAGCCATATATTCCATGGAGCCCAATACAAAACAGACATAAAAATACTTTTCCGTCTCCAGTAGTGTGAGTTGTTTTATGTTTGGTGACAATAACCTAATTTTGAATGAAAGTTTCCCTGGAATTCCTAAATAAGCTTAACTATGCAGGTATAGTAACATGCTTCACAAAGTTATAGTTAGTGCATACATACACAAAATAGCTATGTAAATGTAATATAACTATGTCTAAGCAAGTCCTCTCTCTCCAATGAGGTGACACTGCTCTACACAATACTTTACGAAATCATGAGCTTTTTATCTTCTCTATTTCTGTCTGGAAACCACAGAGTGTCACATCAAGTAGGTGAAGTTAAAGAATATAGGAAATATGGCTCTAGGACTGGACCTTAAAATTCCCACTCTTATAACATGCAGTTTATGCCACAGGCAAAACTACGAGCAAATTCTTCCAGAGATCAGTGTTTAGGCTTTGGTGATAATGTATACATATATATCACCATGGATTTTCCTAGTGTATGTCCCAGTTCCAGCAAGGAAAGGGTTTATTTTTGCAGTAGCCAGGAGGAGGGCATGGCTAGGACCCTGAGGTTATCCTATACCACTTCTTGTCATTTTCTGGGGACAGGAGAAGGGGTCTCTTCTGGATCACAGAGTACGGTATGGTGATGTGTGCTGACTACTTGCATGTGAATCATTTGCCTCTTGTACACTCTGTTATTAATATGGTTGCTGTTACTGTTTGTTTTCCAAATTCATTGCTGTTTCCAGTAAATTGTTCTTATCTTAACCTGTAATCTTTACCTTTTGTAACTCCAGTTCTCTTGATCCTGCTGCAGGGGAAGTGGAGGGGCAGAGGTGAGTGAGCTAGCAGTGCATGGTTTGGAGGGTTTCAGTGGGAACACTAAATTAGGGAATACCATTCTTAAACCACAACAGTGTATTTATGTCTATTTGCTTAACTTAGAAGTGTGCTTCTACTCTATGGGTGAAATAATCTTATATTTTGGTTACAGAACACAGTCATATTTTTCTAAAAACAGTATTACAATAACAAAATAATATTTAAAAGTTCTGTTGAAAAAAAACCCTTAAACTTGTCTTATTTTGTAAGCTAAAGGCGATTTTAGGAAGCTAATTTTTATGCAGTGGGATCTGAAACATGTCATCTACAAAAATATTTTATTATAGAGAGAATGCAGTTCCTAAATTAGAGTACAAAGTCAAGGGGTATTCAGGGTATGCGTTTTATTTATCAGTCCATTAAAAACATATGAACTCCTCCTTGCTAGCAATCTCATTTAGTTTAACCAGAAGCTGCAGAAAAGTGATGGCAAATCACCCTGGGAGACTGCACCTACTATTGCAATTGAGCATGTTCGCAGAACCACAGAATCACAGAATATCCTGAGTTTGAATGGATCCGTGAGGATCATTAATTCCAACTCTTAGCCCTTGCACAGGACCATTCCCAAGGGTCACACCATGTGCCTGAGTGTATAATCCAAATGCTTCTTGAACTCTGTCAAGCTTGGTGCTGTGACCAGTTCCCTGGGGACCATGTTCTAGCACCCAACCTCCCTCCGGGTGAAGAATCTTTTTCTGACATTTAACCTAAAGTTCCTACGAGAGAATTTCAGGCCATTCCCCTGGGTTCTGTCCTTCCTTGAGTGCTGGGTAGGAAGAGAGCCCAGGAATGAGTATTCAGCAAGCCCTATTCCTGTTACAATTCATTCTGGTTAGTCTATATACAAAACTTCAGGGAGTTTAGCTCATGTTCAAATACAAATTGATTTTATTTCGTTTAAATATAAGAGTCTACACAGACCCATCTAAAACTTAGGTCAACGCTGGGTCTTGTCACACAAAGATAGCAGTGAAAGTTGCCGTGTAGCAGAGCCAAGTTCGATCTGTCTGTTTGGGTGGCTGCAAATAAATAAAATCAAATAAGTGACCTCTTCCCTTTCCCTCTTCCAAAACAAATGTCAAAACAGAAAATCAGTACTCCTGCTAAAATCTGTTTTGGCATCCAGTTAGCATGACAAATGATATCCTATGACTTATAAATGCAAATTGCCAGACATTCTGGAGATTGAACAAAACTTTCTCAATCTAATTACTAGCATGACAATGTGTACTATTAATTTTCAATTTCATTGACAACCTTTAACACTCAAAGTGATCCAGATTAATCTATTGTCCTCCTGCACTTTGACTTAGTTCCAACAAATATTTTAGTAAAATAAGCAATGAAACCACTACTGCATTGCTGGGTCATTTTTTCCCACATTTAATCTCTTTCATTGTTACACTTTACAATTTAGAATTAAGCAAAATTCACCAAGCAGGAAAAACACATTGATTTCAGGCTGGAAATTGCAACCACTATGGAGTTTCTGCCACATTTCAAAGCTAATGGTCTTTCTTGATACATTTTATCCCATGTTATTTTTCTCTTGGCCTTGCCACTGCTGAAAAAAAAACAACAAAAAAACCCAAAAAAACCAAGCTGAAAAAATATTTCAGCCTTTCACTACATCTTCCTCCAGAAGTGAAAAATTGTTCTTGTTGTTTCTGAAAAATTACTGATCATTCCCTCTTGATTCCTTCCTCCTGCACAAAAAATCAAAACAATCAAACAAAAACACCAAACAAAACTAAGAAACAAACAAAGGTGCAGGAAAACAAAACTGCAAAACTGCAACACAGAGAATTAATGTCTTCACTCCAGCTAACTGCAGCACAGTCTACAGTCGCAGAGAAGTGCTCACTGTTGTTTTAGTCAGCTGCATTGTAGGAAGCCTTGTAAATATAAGGAAATGTTCAAAGGAACATGATTCACTTCTTTTCGTGGTAAAAAATGAAGAGTAATGTTGCTACTGTAATAAATTAGACTTCCGTAATAGTATAGGCACACAGATCCTCCCCGCATGGAGCAAGATACTTGGTACTTGCCCGTTACACAAAAATACACACTCTTCAAACTTCTGCCTGTATACATAGTGAGCAAGCAGGTATTGAAAATTTCTTGGTATGCGGGAAGACAGTGCTGTATTTTAAATAATACAGAATGCATGTCTTGAGAATTAGCTGTGTTGTTATTCATTGGCCAGCAAGTAAACCGTCCCATTTATTTACAAGCTAAATGTTGCCCTTCTTTTCAAAGACTTTAGTGGGAGTTAAAATTCAGTGGGAGTTATAATTCCCCCATGGGAGAGGAGGGAATCTGCAAGCCAGAGTAAACAAATGTTTTTCAAGTCATGTACAATATTTCTGAATTTCTTATTCATGTCATCCAAACTCAGGATTAGGGATGAAACAAGAACAAACAGCTAAAAATGGAGCAGGAAATACATTTACCATCATTGGGTCAAACTCTTTTATGTGTAAATCAGGTTAGTGCCAAACAGGCAAAGAAGCAGTACCAATTTGCAGCAAATGAATGTCTCGCTTTATTCTAGGTTAGGAGCAAGGTCATTAATATCTTTTCAGTTTCATATTTGACACCAGACATATTTTTAAAAAGCTTATTATCTGTGAAAACCCTGGTGACACCTCTCTGTACATGCTGTACTATTAATGCACAATTCCAAGAGGTTGTCTGTGCATTGGGATGAGTGATAATCAAAGGCAGGTATCAGTAAGGTACAGCTCACCATTTCCAAGCATAAAAGACAGACTATAAAACCAAAATGTTCTTTTCTTTCCTGAAAATGTACAATGCTTGTATGATCACAAGTCTTGCATAACGTTAAATAGCAAAAACAAATCAAACTTTTACAGTTGCATTTCTAAAAGGAAGAACAGAAACTCTGATATATTTCCTTGTGATCCTGAGTATCATAGGGAGTATCAAGGGAGGGGTACAGCACTTCTGCATCTTTATTTAACATGGTGTCTTTCCTTGAAGTCTTGTGTTTAAATATATCTAGTAATCTGATCCAGACTGCTCACTTTTCTCCACAGAAGTCAATGCTGAAAAATCCCAAACTGAGAGACTGTATTTAATATCTATTACAAGAGTATTTCACAGATATTCCACAGCAATTAAGCACCTAACTACCCTTAAATATTTCTGGTTGAAAAGCCTGAGAAAAATCTAATCAGAAAAAGACACCAAAGTAATCAAATAATGGCAAGAAAAAAAACATAGACTGAAAATGTTCACATATTCATGGATATGAATAAATGACTCCAGCACAATCCAGTCCAGAGAACATAAGTGTGTCTCATATAAATCTCATACCTTTATTGATGGGTAGGTAGCAAACTGAAGCAAAAAACATCTGTACTTTGGGCATCTTATTCAGTTTTAAAGTTTTTATTTTATCATAATGTTGGAAAATAAATATGAAAATATTACTTCATATGTTACTGTTACATTAGTAGCTGTGTCTTATAGATGTCAAATAGAAGGTTACTAAAGCTGAAATTCAAGCCAACATATTTAGTGTAGTTAACACTGGAATATGTAAGATAATTATATGGTTGGCACAGAAAAGATGTAATTTTATTTCAAACAGAACTGACTGTTGCATTATAAACCCTATTATCAATGAATTAAATGCATTGATTTTTATCATAATAACAAAATTTAGTAATTCATGATGCACATGGGAAAGAGTAAATTTTAGAAAATGTTTTTGTTTTGGGTAAATGCATTATTATTTAGGATGTGAGTAAATAATTTAACTTGTTACTTCTCCATTAAATCATGTTATGAGTTATTTACAACAAAATAAATCCTGAAATACTGTACCAAGAGATTTGCAACTTGCCTAATAGACACAATAAAAGAACATGATTTGTCCTTCAAGCTAGAAAATATATCTGGTAACAGTGGGCATCTTAGACTGAACTGCAGACACCTGCTTTCATGATCAACTTTCTTTTCTGAATCAATGAATAGGTGTATACTGTTATCTAAGTTAGTTCCCTGCCAGAATCATTTAGAAGTAATTTGAGAATAGAACACTAGAAGTAATAGAATCTGATTTAAGGTAAATTATCTTAATGTCTTTAACTGCTGATTGAACAAACTGAGATCTTATTTAGGTTGGGGTTAGAAATGATAAGCACCTTCCCCTAAATTTCCTGGAGAACATAAAATTGAACTATGCAGCGTCAAAACTCTTTAAATCAAGGGAGATGATATGCATATGCAGTGATTAAGCTGCACAGAGAAATGATGCAACCCTTACATGTTAACTGATGCCTAGGAATTCATTATATTTCTAGCCTGAAAATAGTTAATGCTGTTTGTATTGCTTTAACACTGCAGTGGGGCAGTATGTGCAGTATCATGTGGGATTTTGATTGATGTTACCTCATGATCTTAGAATAGGAATGATGTTTCTGGTTATGGTAATTAAAATTCTATTTATACTGTATTTAAGCACACAAATTAGAGTGGGTACTTTTCTTGCTGGATTAGCTGAAACATTCAAACATTAAACACTGCAATTAGCAATGATTGAAATCCACCTCTTTCGTAGCTTGAAGTGTTAAATGTTAAATGCTGTAAAAAGGGGAAACAAAAGAACCAACAGAGCAACCAGGTTTAGGCAAATGGCAATGTTACAATAGCAAATAATAGGTGGGCTGCATTACCAGAGCTGCAACAGGAGAAGGATGGAGAAGGAGAGAAAAGATATAGGCTGAAGTAGTAAATTGAGATTACTGGACTTGATTCAGGAGATAATTCAAATAAAACCAACTTCATGTCCTTCAGTATAAGAACTGTTAGCAGATTTATGTGGAGGGACAGAAAACAGTGCAGATTGTCTATAATACTTTCCTGTTAACAGAACACTCTGTGTTTCTTAAGCCTCAGAAGTGCTTAAGCTGCTTAGACCAGAAGTGGTGACTTCTTCCTTACTGTCACCTAACTTCACAGGGAGTGTTAAAGCAAAACACCGTGGGGCTGGACACGAGAGACAAAAGAGTCAACATGTGAAGTGCTCAACAGTAGTTAAGTGACACTTGCTTGGTTCTGGGTGTGTACAATTATGCATATACATAGCATCTCTAAAGGAACTTTCCTGATGGTGATTCATGTATATTTCTGCAGTGCAGTCCAGTAGCGTAAAACAGATCCCTATTTGCTTACACACTGCAGGGTTGCTTATAGAAAGGTCCATAAATAGAAGACTTAAATCAATTCAGTCCAAGCTGATGAAGCTGTACTGCTTCCAACCCCAGAACTAACCATTTGGTGACTGCTTCAGGATCTCTGATCTAAATCATCGCGTACAATATAAGCATGCTCTTGATTGTCTGGGAAAGTCAGAAGGCAGGGAAGAAGAGAGTTTGAGAAGGTATCTTTTTAACTTGGTGCTCGTCTCTATAGATATAGTCAGATGAACAGATTTTTGTCTGACATGATATGTATTGTGCTAAAGTGCTCACAGATTGAAAAATTATTCAATATTTTGTGTACTTTTTCTATTTTTTCAATTGATAGAAAATGTGAAGGCTGACTGCTAACCTACTTTTGATGGTAGTTTCACTATCATTAAAAATAAAGATGCTTTTTCTTCCTCAACACACTCTTAACAGCCAGCAGCAAAGAGAATAAGGCCCAGGAATACTATTCCCTCTCAGACTGCCTATCTCCCACCCACTTATCTGGACCATTTGCCAATGTTATCATCAATTACAGGGAAAGGCATGTTCAAACAATCACTATTGTATGCACCTGAATGATTGCCTGATGTATTTTGAAATTATACCTTAGTGTGAATATCTATTTATGAGATTCTGATAAAATTAGGGAAATAGTTGCTTACACAGAAGATCAAACTTCTATTTTAAAAGAAGTAAAGGCCTGATTTGACGTCAAAAGGGTTCCCATTTCCACTTGTGCTGAACTGTACATTATAAATACATAGAAACTAATATGCTTAAAATCTCTGAAAAAAACACTGAAAAAACTCTGAAGTTCGTGTCCAGTGTATATGATAGAAAATTATCATACATTTATTAATATTTTTATTTACAAGAGGTACTGAGCTAAAAAAATATGCTTACATGGTTGAGAGAAGTAAGAAATGGCAAACACACAATTAACTAATGTAATTGATTTTAAGTATAAACAAAAATTATGTATATCTGACTAGTTATTTACCTCCTAGGCTCCAGACAATTCTTGATCTCAATGGGATTGTTTCAAAGGTCATTCTTTAAAGCTCTTTCTTTCAAGGAAAGACACACATATTTTTATAGGATATGTGTAAAATAGTAAACTTCTAAAAGAAAGAACTAGTTTATCTCTGATTTCTAGAGTATGGGCTATATAAATCCATATTGATTGAATACATTCTTATTTTCTTAAATATATAAAATGTAAGAAGAGTATGATTAAATAATGATTCACAAGTTATGTAACATAATACCAATAATTATCTATCAAATTAATCAAAAGCTGTGTTTCGTTAATTAGTCAGCCAGACTTATCCAGAAAAAGTTTACTACACCTAGCAACAATAATTTCCAATGGCAGCTTCCTGTGCAAAACCTTACCACTTTTAAATCAATTAAAACAAGTAGAACTCACCTGTCAACAGATATAATAGTACAGTTCAAGAGTTGTTTGCTTTCTAAACCTTGTAAGAGTATTTTTGTTTTCTGAAGTTTTCATTTATTGCTATGTCTAGCAAAGTTTTATTGTTTAATTTAAAAAAAAAAAAGAAGAATATTTGTAGAACTTAAATCTTCCAAACCTCTCATAATGCTTCAGACGCTTTGCTGATCAAAAGATCACAACAGCGAAAAAACTCTTTCAATTAATAGGAGTGCATTTTATTGTTGTTGTGGGGGGATTTTTTGTACATTTTTTTGTTTGGGTTGGGTGTTTTTAATTTTAAATTCTCTGACATTTGTATCGTTTTGTAACTGGTAGCTGAGGAATATGGCTAAGGTAACATCAGGTAGACTATACTAGTCTATGTGACAGAAAGGTTAACACACATTTAGCACTTCTAACAGTGTGAAAACTAAGCAGCACAGTGACAGAAAATAATAAGAAAACACATTAGTGATTCTTAACCTCGATACAGATCTTGCTATGTACTAGGACATTCTTATAGTTCAACAACATGTTTAAGTGACAGACTAGCAAGTTTTCCAAGTACATGCACAGTTTAATTCTTCTGAATAGGCCAGTGGAAGTCAATAAAGCAGTTACCTACTTAAATCTATAGATTTTACACAGCGTTTGGGTTATTAGAGTAAATGTTTTGTAATCAGTGCTACATCTCTTCAACAGATGCTATTCTCAAAACTGTCACAACTGTCAAAGTCATGCTTGTCAAAATATTTAAACTTTTAGAAAAGAATTTCTAAAAATTCACAGAAGAATGTCTATTTTTTATGGCACACAGCTCTGCAGGAAAATCATGGAAAGATCCAAACAGTCATCAAAGGGTTATGATTGAAGGACAAAGTACTGCAGGCAGGTTACATGACCCTTTATGGAAAGATCTTTGTTACAGCTAGTTTCATAGGAAGTAAAAAAAAGCTTTCCATTGAAGCTCCGTTGAGGTTTCCATTAAAGGATGGCTTTCCCATCAGACCTGATGTTAAATGCATCAATACAAGTTCCTCTGCTGTAACTTGAAAACTCAAGTAATAATCAACCACAAAACATTTTACCCTATGAATATTTGAAACAGTGTCACTAACTTTTGAAGTATTCTAGTATCACAAAAAGATGAGAGAACACAAAGTCCTGAAATGCCAACTTCAGGATTTTATTTTTTTTTTCAGTGCTAGGAATCTTACTCCATCCTCATGAAATATAAAAATTATAAACAGTGAGAATTTCTTTCAGAAGTAGTATACCCATTTTTATTTTTATTTTTATTTTTAATTTTAGTTTTAGTTTTAGTTTTAGTTTTAGTTTTAATTTAGTTTATTTACATTTCATACTTTGGTTTTAATGGTTTTCTTCCCCACTGCTAAAAAATTAAATAAGCAGATCTTGAAAATTACAGAAATACAGAAACTAAAAGAATTTACAAACTAATCGGGTATACTGTGAAGAATGTCTTGAAGCACAGAGGTTCATAACAAAACCAAACCACTTAGACTTATACTTCAATCAAACAAAATATATAATTAGAAAAACTGTCTACCCTACAAATAGCTCAAATAACTGCTCTGGATACGTAGATCAGGATATAGCCAGGAAAACTCTTCAGTGTCCTTAAAAATCTTGATAAGAGATTCAGTCTTTGTCCATGTTGTGGGGAACCTGCTCTTCACAGAGAACATATTTAATGGTCCTCCATTAAATGAACAAAACTGAACAGAGTGATCTGTACCCACTCCTGGCTTGCATTAAGGCAGGTATGGCAGAATACAGGGGAATTAGAAGTTTTGTCAAAATCATGAGACAATAGTGCAATTTTTAATATATGCATCAATTTAAACCCAAAATTATATTGCAGCAGTAACAAGACCATTGCAGAGAATACAGTTCAGAAAGTACAGCCCGTTAAGCAAAAATTTATGAGGCAGACATAACTGGCTCAACAGCAAACCTGTACTTTTATGAGCATGCTTGAACCATTCTACTCTAAATGCTAAGTGAGGATGATTCATTTAGATAAAAAGAAATTATTGTATTCAATACAACTGATTCACAGCCTAGTAAAACATTTCAGAGGGCATAACTTCAATAACACGGACATCGTTAAAACACTTTATCTGTTTTCTGGAACCTTGTTTCCCCAGCTATGACAAGGATGTATACAGTAAGCTGCTTGTAAGCAGCACTAATCGCAGCATTCAGATGGCACTTTTTTTCCTTCTCAAAACAAAACGTGAGGCTGAGGATTGCTCTGGTCTTTTGATGAGTACGATACAGTAGCCAGCTGCAGTTTCGGTTTCTTACTGAAAATGGGTCTGTGCAAACTGCAAATCATCTATGCTTCATGACCAAAAAATATCTTCATTTGGTAACATCTAATCAACATCAGCTTGAGCCAGCAGGAATAAGTTTTGCTCCATTGCCCCTTATCTAAACCTCAGATACACATTAAAATAAGGGTGGCAGTTTTGGTGGATTGCTAAAATAGACTCTATTTTCATCATTCTATAAACTTTTTAGTTCATGGTTGTTTCTAACTTCTTCTTTCCAAACATTCATCATGACATGAAATAAAGTCCAAATCCAATGAACAGAAAATGAAAAAGCTTTGCAATACTATCAACTGCACAGTATTTATCCTCTGGCACCTAGGCAGAGTATTGCATGTGGAGGGCATATAGGCTGTTTGTTCTGTTTGCATAGTTCCAGATCCTCCAGGTTAGGACTGTAATCTTCGTACTCAGGTTTGCTACCAATAGTCAGGAAGGCAAAATTATTTCAGGAAGTTTAAATGGATTTAATTAAAATTAACCAGATATAACTTAAAATTGTAGACTTCAGAAAACATATATAGACTTTCCTCCTTGGTTTACTGACTATTTTGAGAGATAGGCATGAGTTAATGGCTCAGTGTCTCCATACCCAGGGTAGACAGTGGCTGATTATGAATCAGGAGTGTGTCCAAGTTTCCTAGAACGCCAACAGCTTGCTTCAGAAATACTGTGGTCAGCAGGACTAGGGCAGCAACCATTCCCTGGTACTCGATGCTGGTGAAGCCTCATCTTGAATCTTGTGATCAGTTTTGGACCCTTCACTTCAAGAAGGACATCGAGGTGCTGCAGCATGTCAAGAGAATGACAACAAAGCTGTGTAAGGGTCTGGAGTGCAAGTCTTATGAGAAGTGGTTGAGGTGAGCCATGGTTGTTTAGCATGGAGAAAAGGAGGCTGAAGGGGGGCCTTATAACTCTCTACAACTACCTGAAAGGAGGCTGTAGCGAGGTGAGGGTCAGTCTCTTCTCCCCAGTACCAAGTGATAGGACAAGAGGACATGGCCTCGAGCTGTGCCAGAAGAGGCTTAGATTGGATATTAAGAAAAACCTCTTGACTGAAAAGTTCCTCAAGCACTGGAGCAAATCACCCAAGGAAGTGGTGGACTCACTGTCCCTAGAGGTATGTAAAAGTGCAGATGTTAAACCCTGGGACATGGTTTAGTGGCGGACTTGGCAGTCCTGAGTTAATGATTGGACTCAGTGATGTTAAAACTCTTTTCCAAACTAAATGATTCTATGATTCGAAGTCTAGCACACTGCTAAAGGAAAGGCTCTGACCTGACTTTGGCCAGACTCTACCTGGAACTACACAAATCAAGGGCAGTTTTTAGCCTTTTCCAGCTCGTGTCCACTTACAAAAAGCCTGACAGCTGATTGAGAACATTTTTCACTCAAGAGTACAATGATGGTAGAGCTTTCACAGAAGTGTTTGTGTCATTAAATACTTTCATTCTTTTCTCTTCAATGTTTTGTTAGCACTGCAGGCTTGACCCTACAACTTTTGTTCGCTCAAAACTCCTACTGGCTTTAATCAAAGAGAGTAGTGTCTAGAAGACACGGCTGTATAGTTGTAAACTCTGCTCACAGTTCTGCCATTTTTAAACATCCTTGAAGAGTATCCAGCTCACTTGAACTTGGCGTGTGAAAAAGCACTATCTTATAAATGTCAAGGATGTCACTATGGTCTGTTTTTATTTTCTCAAGATAAGGAAAGTCATGCATTATGTCTGTCCTATACTACTTTATACTCTGCCTTAGGAATTCCTCAGCTTTTCCAAGAGGTCATCTGGAATATATATTTTACACATTTCAAGAAAACCAGATACAAACCCAAACTGTTAGTGGAAAGGTAACATTTGTCATGATTATCACTACTCAATATTCAAAGCTTGATTGCTCATTGACAATTTTAAATTCAGAACACCATGGACACTGAGGATAAGTTTATCAAGGTTTCTAAGTGCTTTCTAAGAGATCTTGAGATGTTTTCAATCAGAAAGATACAACAAAAGAATAATAAAAACCTGAGTAAGTAATGAAAAGAACACAAAAATCTTCCAAGGAAATTACCTGGATTCACAAGAAAAAAAACACATATTCAGTGGAAATTTAGCTGAGGCAAAAGTGGGCAAAAATTTTTGCTAATCATTAATATGACAATTTTTAAAGAGGAATTATTAAAAAGAAAAGTATAGGTGTGGATTAAGGGGTGGATATCTTTGTGGGAAAAATTAAAAAAAAATACAAACTTGTGACATCTAAGGAAAACAAACTAGACTGCAACTACTTCACAAATGTCTCAAAAACAAGGCTGGAGAAAACAAAACAAATATCCTTTGATACTTCTGCCACAAATGCTACTTTTGTTCTCTTTTATGAGACAGGATTATATAACTATATTACTAATCCAAAATGAAAATTTCCAAGAGCATGTAAATGACTGTGGTCTTTATTTCCAGGTAGATGTACATTGTCTGCTACCTGTGTTGCCATTTCAGGAAGAGGGTTAAGGGCACCTATATGGAAGTATGCTAGATTTCATTTCACTAGCTCAGTCTGATGACAAAATCAACTGACAAGAGTTCTTTCATTCATCCTAGGCTAAGTTTATTTTAACTAAAATGGGTCTTTAGAATATAATCAAAGTCATAGCTCCTGTAACTAAGCACAGAAAGACACAGAAACAGAGTAAATCTAACTGATTAGTCACCATTTCTTTTTGTTTCTATAAGACTGGAATACCAGAAATAGCTTTTCCAACAAAAGTGAAGATAACTATCAATGGCCTCTACATTTCTTTGAAAATGTAAAAATAGGTAAGTAAACTCTGAAAAAAGGTGATTTTAGTCTGTTGCCCAGGGAATTACACTATTCCCCTGAAAAACTCCAAACCCAAAAACCAGCATAGACCTCCTTTCACTAGGCAGGTGCATATACATTCAGCATCTACTGAGAAAATGTGGAGCTGAAGGGAGAAGAAGAATTTGAGGAATTTGGGGATGTTGGGAAAATAAAGTGTTCCACAAATATTATCCTTTTATTTTTTCTGCATGTTTCATGACAGAGTTATTATACACAGTAAGAATCATGATTCCTTTCTGTAGTCAGGATTCACATTGCCCAGAACACAGTCAAGACTGAGATCCTATAGACTGAAAAAGTAATAAGAAATTTTCCTGGAGTCATAAACTGAAAAATATAAGGAAAAAGAAAATATGTAAGGTAGATACAACACAAGAACAGACTACAGAAATGATCATATGCATAATGTCTCACAGAAAAAAACCCAACCAAACAAAACCAACCCAAAATAAAGCTTTCTGAAATGGATACAAAGTCCAAGCTAAGCAAACATGTTACACAAGCCATGCATCCTGAAAATGAGATTTCTGAGGGAATATGTTCCTTCTCTTAAAATGTATTTTAAATTCAAACTTGATTCTTTATTCCAAAAACAATTTAATGGAGAACATTTTCATCAATTCATGATTTCTCTGCTGCCATCTTTTTCTGATATCAAGAAATTTCCTTTTACATACAATGAAAATTATCCTTTTCAAATGGAAATCATAAGGACTGGTATTGTCAAATATGTCAAACTCAACATCTTTTCTTCTCAAAGTATAATGTACCCAACATTTCTTGCACACTGCTGGGATGTTGATTCTTCCTTCAACTTCAGCACTGTAGAAACTTTACCGCCAATTTAACAATTTTCTTCCTAAGAAATAGCCTTGCTTTTGCTGACATTTTGTTCCTAGGTTAGTGGAAAGCTCTTTGTAAACTCATAAAAAAAGGGGTAACCAATTGGGAAACTGCAGTGAAAACCCTTCTCATAACTCAGTTTTGCTATAGAAATTCTCAGAGGTACACAGCTGGTGTCTCATGATTGCCCATTCTTGAAGCATTCATGAATGGTCTTGTTGCTTTATGTTTTCTGTTTTTATAACATATATACGGTTTAAAGTAAAAGAAAAAAACATCTTTTTTACCTCTAGCGTTGCTACAAAAAACTTATAATGAAGACTTCTACAGCAGAAGCAAATAATACTCTTGAATCCAAACATGAATATGCAAGCAGAATTGATTTATTCCACGTCTGTAAGACAGATATTTTTGTTTCCAAGGACAGGTTGGAAAATTCTAAAACAATAGTAATTCTAAAAAAATGCACAGAGTTTCACTTGAATGTAGTTGCTTTTGCTATCCTTGGTACAGGCAAATTCAGAATAAAATCCTGTCCAGTGATGCACTGAATAATGTGCAAAGTGCTCTGAGATGAAAAGTGTTACATAAATTAAAAGGCATTATGAAGGTTTAATGCCACATAACATTTTAAAAGCCAAATGCTGTTGCTTCTTGTCACTTGTCATATGTCATTCAAATTAACCCAGTTTTAGGTTTCCATTTTGCTTCTGATCTGTTGTTAGAAGATCTGTATTTCATTTCCTGATAGATGACTGTTTGTTGTGTAAATGTAAATGTGTAAATGAGGTCTTGCATTTCATTCCCTCACCCTAAATCAGGGTCAGCTGTACCTACAGATACTTCTATGCAACCTCTTCTCAAAGGCCCTGAATGATGGAGAATTCTCAGTCCTTGCAAACAAGGTTTTATTTTCTATTCTGTTCCATTCTATCTCCTCTTCTAGTTCCTATTACCTAAAATGTGCTTGCTCAATATGAAGAAATCCTTTGTGCTCCTAATGAATTCTTTTAAGTAGCCATGTGGGCAACTTGTATGATACCATTATATTTCTTTGTCTAGCTTGCTGCAATTAAGTTACCTGAAAGTGTTCAGCAAAGGAATGAAATACTCTGTGGACCTATCTTCTAAATTAAGGTCTATTTTAGAGATTATCAATTTCCTATATAAGTCATAACATAGGATTTTCAAACTTTGGAGACCTCTCACCTTTGTGATCTGTCTTTGCCAAGGGTGAAGACTACCTTCTTGTTACTTGTTGGAATAAGTGGTAACATTGTTTGGTTCACTGCATCGCCACACCCAAGAGAAATATCATATTGTTCTTAAATTGCCTTAAATCATTGTCTTGAATGAGTGGTTTGGTCCACTCTAAAGAATCACCATCAAATGTATTGGCAAAAAGCAGATTTTAGTAGGAATTTGTGAAAGCTAAATTTTAACAGAGTTTGATGGCCACGTTCACTCCATTACTTATTACATAGATGAAGCATATATAGGGAAATTGGGTTAGAATCAACTTAGAATGACTTACACAGAGACTGGGTATGTGAAAGAGTAAGAGTACAAAGCTTATAGATACAAAAGATAAAAGTGACAAAAAGTTATCAGCACTTAATTAGTGAATAATGTGACATTTGTAAAGAGATTCAATAGGATCTGCTATAATTATAACAGTGACTTAATTATAGATTCATGATAAAAACATTCATGCAAGATCATCATCAATTCACATGCAATATGCAGGCATTGAGATTTGTACACCTATGTGTGTAAAGGTACCTATCAAAATATTCTACTCAGGTTCAGAGGAATACTCACATCAAATCCCTTTGCATTTCTTAACAGACATGGGTTGAACCTCTAGGAGTATATGTATGTGGGGTATCAGCCTGGACCTCATCATCAGGAACCATTTTTTGATTATCAGAACTTGAAGAGGCATCCCACTCAAAGGGAAGTGCTGTGGGTGGTCCATCTGCTGTGGTCCAGGAGAGTTCAAAGGACATCAGTGAGGTTTACTGCTTATAAGGTTGCAAGATGACTTCTTTCAGTCATCAGTAAGTTTTGAACCTGTTTGAATTCCAGGTTGGTAAATACTGGACATTTTTTTTACAAAAGAATCATGGAATGCGTAAGGTTGGAAGGGACCACAGTGGGTTATCTGATTCAATGTTCCTGCTCAGTCAGGGTCATCCTAAAGCACATTGCAGAGGACTGCATCCAGATGGTTCTTGAATATCTCCACAACCACTCTGGGCAACCTGTTCCAGCTCTCAGTCACTCACACAGTAAAGAAGTTCTTACTCAGATTTGGGTGGAACTTCCTGTGCATCACTTTCTGCCTGTTGCCCTTTGTCCTATTGCTTGGCACCACAAAGAAGAGCCTGGCTTAATCCTCTTGACACTCTCCCTTCAGATATTTACAGACATTCATAAGTTTTCTCTTCTCAAGGCTGAACAAGCCTTGCTCCCTCAGTGTTTCCTCTTAAGAGAGGTGCTCAAATCCCTTAATCATCTCTGTTGCCCTCCCCCAGGAGCTCCATTTCTCTCTCGTACTGAGGAACCCAGAACTGGACACAAATACCCCAGATGTGGCCTCACTGGGACAGAGTAGAGGATCAAGATCACTCCTCTCGACCTGCTAGCAATGCTCTTCCTGATGCTCTCCAGGATACCATTTTCCTTATTGGCCACAAGGGCATAGTCCTGGCTCAGTGACAGCTCATATTCCACCAGGACCCCCAGGTCCTTCTCTGCAGAGTTACTTTCCAGCAGGTTGGTCCCAAGCCTGTGCTGGTGCATGGCAGGGGCAGGCCCCTGAATTTGCCCTTGCTGAACTTCAGTTTTCCTCTGTCCATCTCTCCAATTTGTTGAAGTCCTGCTGAAAGGCTCCACAGCACTCTGGGGTATGGGCTGTTCCTTCCAGCTTTGTGTCATCATCAAACTTGCTGAGGAGGCATCTGCCCCTTCACGTAAGTTGTTGATGAATAAACGGTTCTGGGCCCAGTATTGAACCTTGGTGGACACCACTAGTGACAGGCCTCCAACTGTGCCACTGATTATGACCCTTGGAGATCTGTTTACTTTAACTGACTAAACAGTAATAATAAGTAACAATGGTACCACTCTACTCAAGCTATGATTCATGTGAATGATTTACCAAGGCTAACAAGAATAACCGCTTATAGGAGCTATTGGCTGGTTCCTGATTACTCCAGGCATACCAGCGGCAACTGTCGACTCGTGCTCATGACTAATGACCACTGGCTTCTTCTTCCTATCCATCCCACAGGACCCCATTGCCTCATGATGCCCAGCTGTGAGTTCAACTTCCCCTTGCTTGCCACAGAGTCAGGAAGCAGAAGGCACCCCTGGCTCTTGCTCTGCACTGAGCAGCAGCTTAATGGTGTCAGTCAGGGGCCCAGGGAAGCTTTCCAATACTGTTTTCCTCCCTGCACACATAAACAGTTATCAGCATCTTGTCCCTAGCTCCATTCAAAACCGGAACTGATTGTCCTTCAGTACTAGAAAGCCAAAAGCTTTAGAAAAGGGTAGAGTGTGTAATGGGGAGGGGAGGAAAGAGATTACTCATGTTTTGCTGATAAGTTTGTGGATGCTTGAAGATCTTAGAAAGATCTTTACAAGCCTCAGAGATTTGTCCTTTAGAGACAAATATTTTTTTGCTTTTCTATTTTTTTTGAGAATAATGCTTTCTTATTTGTAATACGATACCGTATGTTGCAGAAAATGCTGAAGGGTTAACTGTAGAGAATCTTCTTGTCTTCTATTTATTTTAAATATCAATAAATATTTTGTGTCCTATGCAGGTTAGTCAGTAACATTTTTCAAACAACTTTTAAATTAATGGGCATTTAAGTTATTCAGTTGCTCTTTTTTAACCTCAGTTTAATTTACCCTTTTCTTTTTTTTTGGCAAGGGATAAACCCTCTGAATGAAAAGAAGTGGATTGGAAAGGGTTTAGTGTTTTTAATCAGTAAGGCTTGAAAAAAATTGATATCCCCAAAATGAAATATTATTCTATCAGAGAAATTAAACCTGAAGAAGGAAAAGTAATGATCCAGGTGATATTGAACATTGAAAAGTTACCTGATTTTTTTGTTGTAAATAGGAAGTTTGCAAAGATAAATGTAGACACTGAGAAAGCAGGAAAAAATTATTTCTGATATTAGTGCTTTGATTCCCTAAAAAAATCATCTTGAGAGATCATGAAGAGAAATACCAAAGCATGTGACTTTTGTTTAATTAACATTTTTAATTTATAGAGTTAGCTATATAGCACATATATGTGTGTGTGTGCATAAAATATAATTATGTAATTACTAGTTATGATATTACTGATGCAACTAAAATTTAAATTTTTGCAAACGGAACAGTCACAGAGAGAAATTAAATGCCTAATAGGCAGGAAATTATTGTGTCAGAGTCACATTTTTGACATTCTGTGAGTGGAGGACATAATGTTTAACATCGCATTTACTTGTCTGGTGATAGTTTATGATGTCACATGGAATTTCTGATTTAGCAGAGTCATACAAAATATACTGAAAAAATAATTCAAATGAAAGTTACACTTTTTGCAAGTGTAGTACACAGTCCAACCACAATAGCAGTGCGGTCCCAATTATCAGTTTCTGCAATACACTCACCATCACGATGCTGGGTGTCCCCAGTTTCTGGGAAGGAAGACGTGGGCCAAAGCCAACTCATGCTCAGTGCTGTCTTCAAAATACTGTAGTTAATTATTTAGTTTTTACCCTCTGAGTTGGGCTGGGCCACGTATTCACTTTCCCTGTACCAGCCTGGCTAAGTCAGGGAGACATTCACAGTGTTTTAAGGAACTCAGGGCAAACCATTTATACCACAGCTTGATCCGTTGAACTCCTGACAGCTATTTATTTGAAACAAAGGCCTTCCTTTGGCCCCCATTGTGTTGAGATACAGGCAGCTTCAGTGCAACAGTTGTGGTCAGTCATACCCTGTGTTATTCCCTGAACTTCATGGGTAAAGCCTTTCCACCAATCTCCTTCTGAGCCACCTTCTGTTGTAGGGATATATTGGTCAGCAACACAGTGACATAAAGAATCTTATTTACTAATAATATTTTAGACTCTATAAATCAAACATCCCAATTCTCTCAACATGTGTTCTGGCTTCTAAATTAAATGTTTTTGGCTTACAGAAAAAGAATAAGTTAATTAAATGGTTCAGGGCAAAAACTAGAAAGACTTTGAGGAAAGAAGATCTACATCACATGAACTGACTTGTCATTCATTCATTAAAATTTTATTGAAATGATAAGCTGGTCTAGAGCTTTACCTTATTTTATCTATTAGTTCCAGAAATTTTTTTTTCATTATTGTTTACATAACATCATGTTGCTAAGAGCCAAATCCTAAAGTTTTCATGTACTTTTTGAAAATGATTGGCTAAGAAATTTCTATAAAAATTGTGAGACACATCTTGCTTTCTGTGATTGGTAACTTTTACATTAAAACTCTCATCAGTACTGTTGAAAGTATATTGAACATTCACAAATGGTAGATGTAATCCTTGTACAGAAAGTTTACTGCAAGCCAATGTGCTACTGAAGCCTGTTCAAATCCAAGGCTCCAAGGATAATGTCTAGGAGACTGTTGTAGAACATCAAAGCTCAATTCAATATAGTATTTTTTTTATGATAAAGAGTTTTCCTTTCTCTTGTTCACCCCTCATAGATTTTTCAAACAATTTTTGGGGTTTTTTGTTCTTTAGCCTAACTTATGCATTCATCTGACAAATCTTAAAAGTCAGAAATCAATGCTCATGTCTCAGTTCTGTTCAGTACACGTACAAGTAATTTGTTGCATTGTTTTTGTCATCCCAAACTGGCCTAGATGCAGATGTGCAGAAACATAGGTGCATCAGACATATATAAGTATTGATTAGAAGTACATTAGGAATGAGAAACCTAAAGATAAATTCAGTCTGGGGACAATTAGGTTTGTCAGAACTGACCTATGCTTGAATATCTTTCTAATTGTAACTGTTGCTCTTTACCTCTGAACTTGATAAATATCCAGCCAATGCATAAGTTCTGTCCAGATATAATTAAAATATATTTAAAATACCTTAATTTATAAATAATAATATATATAAAGTATTTTTATTTCTTCTATTCCCATAGTTCAGCAGTTACTTTGACTCCATGCATCTCTCCTTACCCATGCCCCCAAATTCATGTCACTGTGTCAGATCTAAGACAAAGAAAGTGAGAAACATCTCTAAATACATGGATGTCTAGGGAATGATTTACCTAGCAACAGTAACTATGTGAAAGTTTTTCAGAAATGTCTGTGCCTGTGATGGTACCTTAATGGCTTGCACTTCAGAGGTTTGAAGAAATGGCTAGGAGGATTCTAGCAAGCAAAGCATCAAAGACATGCAATGTACATACATTCTGGGAAATATAATGCCATCATTGCACAAAGGAATTTATGCACACCTTTTCTATTAATATTGTAAAGATTTTTGCTCATAAATATATAGTTAGAAAAACATTTTTTACCCTGTGCTACGTTGGATATAACAAATATGTGAACAGAGGAAACATGTTAGGGTAAATGTTTCCGAGTTGTAGTAGCTATCATTTTTTTAAAGCAAATCACCTCAATAAAGAATTATCTGAAGTGTTACAACAATAGCCCTGAGACCAAAGAGAGGTAAAAAGCTGAGATGGCACTGTGATATATAACTATCTGCTGCTGTGTCAGGAATGCATACTGCTGACCTATGACACAGGGGATCGAACCCCGATGTACAGAGTGAACAGCTTTGTCTTAGACAACCTCTTTCAATAGATCCTGCTGAAAGAAAACTGTATTTCCATCAATTCAGCATAGTAAGAGGTGAACACAAGTTAAAATAATGTAAATCCAGAATAATCCCGCTGAGGACTTAATCAAAGTCACTCTGCATAAGGATCCGTACTATTTAAATTCAAAGTAAGACTTAAAGCAGAGTATCCAGGTGAGATCATAGCTCACCAAAAAACATACCTTTTCTATATCAACCTATCTCCTTTCTTTCCACAGACATTTGCCTTCCATTCCCTTTAATTCAGTGTCTTTCAAAAAGATGCTATAACCTGAATCACCAAACCTTTGATGTAGATACCCTGTAGAGAGCCCTCAACAAAGACTAGAAAGGTTAAATTCAGAAAAAAAAAAAGCTTTTGTTATAGAAAAGTAATTAACTTTTTAAATAGGGGAAGTTCAAGTTAGATCAGACTGAACAGATATAAAATGCTTACAGATAGTACTGACAATGATGCCTGGCCATGATGACCACACTGACTTCCAGGTGTGGTTTAGGCAACTTTTCCTAATTGTTACAAATTCAGCATGTTCCAGATTGTTCCTTCAGTTTCCTTCCTCCTCTTCCCTAGCAATGGTTCCAACAACTCATCTTTCCCCATCCCAGCTCTTCAAGTCTGAAAAGATATTGCCCTTGCAGTTCCTCTACCTCAATCAGTTTCTTCTTTCAGACTGTCTGATATGGGAAGATCCCCTATTTCTCCCTTTACTTCTCTTCCCGTCTTAGCAGTCACTTCCTCTTTCTTTTCAGACTCTTCCACTGATCTTTTAAATGACAGAACACTGCAATATTAAAATATGGTATCAGGATGGACAGATATGACTCTATAATTTTACAAGTGACAATAGAATGTGGCTTTCTTGCTGTTTTCAAATGTAATAACTATACATTAAGAGAAACTCAGACAAAGAGATCAACACCATAGGAATACTACCAAGCAAACCAATCCTAAACACCAAAACAAAAGCATTTTACCTAGAGTCTACCGAACTCATTCAGTCAGCAAAATTCTATGGACAGATCCAGCAGACTTGCTATCCATTTAATTCTTGCTGAAGAAACATTTGTACTATGTATTTTAAAGCACTCCAGATTTTTATAATTGGTAACCTTCAAAATTTGACTTTACAAACTAGCTGAGGGGCAGCGATTTCTGTTATTTGGATATTTCTTTCCTTGTTCCCTCCCATACATTTTGCTTATTTCACTCCAGTATGTGTGTGTGGCTAATTCTAGCTACATACTAGCTTACCATAATTTGTTTTGTTGGTAAGAAGCAGCAAGTGAGCATAAATGAGATCCATATTAGATGCTAAGAGATCTGTGATTGAATAACCTCGATACAGTCTAGCCTCAGCACTCCTACACTGTACTGTTTTTTCCTTTTCTTGCTATCATTATCTGCCATAAGATAATTAGGTAGAGGGTTCTCACTCTACAACATGCAGGCCACATGCACCCACTTTGTTTGCCTAGATAATTCATCTCATCTGACCAGCTGCAGAGGTTAAGTACTAGTTTGACATGGTTGTTGGGCTCATGTCTGAATAACACCTCCTCCTCAGTTTCTCACACCAGACAAATTAAATCCTGGCTTTTGGCTGTACCTAACCAAGAAAATCACACATAATCTTCACTGCTGTTCCTTTAACTGACAAGTGTGTTGACTTGGTTAACTAGGTTAACTAGGTACCATTGTGTTCTAGAAAAAAGGTTAAAAATGTCCATAGGAAAAAAAAAAAGTACCATCTTTTGAATTAACTAGTACTGTTTTCCCTGCTAGCAATGTAGTAGGAATATACCTGTTAGTAAATAATATTTTGGAAAGTACACACCTGTAATGCCTACTTTCCTTACAGTGTAGAAGGCAGACATGGAGGCAACCACTGTTCATATGAGCTTGGTTCTTTCATGTTTAGAGGAGATTCTTTCCGGAACAGAGAACTATTTGCTTTGATTGAGAAATATAATAATTTAAAACTGCTACCAGGGTAAAAAATGGTAGCCACTGATGGCGTGCATCTCCACTGAACTGTGTGTTCATGGGCAGGATGAAGAGTCAGTTTGCATGAAGTCCCAGACCTTAAGAGTTATGTTACATGAGTTTTGCAAACGTTAATGGGAAAACCATTTATGCAATACTATTTCTGGACTAAAGCTTACAGACCTTAAATAAGATTATTCTGTGTTCTCTCTGGGCCTTCTTATAATGGTATGAATGTTAGTTTAAAAAAAAAAAATTGTGAAATCAAAAAAACAACTACAGCACTGCAATTCTTCAAAGATTTATTTTTTTCCACTATCTGCATATGTTAGCTCTGTATTTCATTTTACTTTTATTTTTTGTCAGGTATTGGAAAGACCTGTAGAGTGTTATATTTCCTTTCATGTACCCATCACTCAATTTATAATAAAAATTTCAGTGCACATCAAAATTTACGTTTTGTAGAAATTTGTTGTGACAGAACTAAACTGTATGAAATTTTACAGTATTTGTAGAACTCTCAAAGTCATGTATTTGATTTCCAGCAAAACAACTTCTTCCCAAAGTACAATGAGTGTTCTATACATCCCATCAATAATGTACAGGGCACATTTATGAAAGTATCTGGGCAAATAACAGAGTGCACACTCTTGAAGAAAGGACAGTTTTTTCAAATAGCGTAGTATGTATGGCACAAAGTTGTGTCATAAATGAAAAATGAAAAGGGCCAAATGGCTCTTTTCATGGTTGGTTACCCATTTTATACATGCCTCTGTGTGATTCAGTAGGGCTTAATTCCTATTGGTAGCTTTTAGTGGTTATACTTTCCAAGAAAAAATATTTTGGTTCAATGATTAAAATGAGGTCTACTTATGCTTTATATTAAATTCATCATGCAAGCTTATCTTTTATAACTATATTTCAGTTGTGTTCCCTGCTGGAGATTTACTTCATGTTTCCAGGTTAGAAAGCACAAAACCCCGTAGAGGCGGATAAGATCCTCCCACTACTATACAAAAAAACCTTAGCTGTTTGCTAAGGTTTAATTGCTGCAATAGCAGTCAGTTATGACTTCAGCATTAGCAATTGATGAAGTTTGAGAAATTACTTCCTCCTGGGAGAGGAATTGTGGTATAGGTGTTTTGTTGATTACTGTTTTAATGTAATTCGAGTAACAATGTAGTTCTTTTATGGAAGTAGCAGTCCTTTTTTTTAGCATGACATACCTGGTTTGATAAACCTTTATATATTACTCCTGAGAATGAAGCTCACTGCTATAGATATGGAAAGAATTGAAGGACAAAATTTGACCTCATTCTTACACGAATCAGTAAACCTAATTACAAGAATTTCTCTATTTTCATCATGTATGCATTCCTCTGTGGGGCTTACAGTTCTCCAACAATGTTATTTATATTAAAGCTTTCATATATTTGCTTTCGTATAGTCACTTTACTACAGAACATTCTTTTAACGTTCAAATACTTTGGATGATAGTTACAGTATTATTCTGGAAATTCATCTAATAAAAACAATGTCTGTGGATATAACTTTAAGACACTGACAATTATTTAATGGGGACAATTTCTTTCCCCAACATGATGTGCTATTTAAATAATTTTACCGAATTAAATTGTGAATAACTGGGGAATGGGAAGGGTGTGCTCTGAATCTCGATTTTCAAATTTCTGAATGAGAAATAATAATGTTGAAACCTGCATGATATGTACTGCACAGCATGTGAAACTGACAGAAACATTTTTCTATCTTCTCTAATGGATTATGAAGTAGTTGACTTTTTGCCAGAATATTTCCTCATTACTTGTTCAGCTCAGAAAAATCCTTCATCATCCACCCAGCACCTCTGTGTGAATTGTCAATAGAGAAATCATGAGCTTAGCTGAATATGACGCATGGAATTTAGAGTTCTGTCAAGTCTAGGAAACGCTAACTAAGTATTTAAAAGTCCTACTCTTTTCACCGAAATTAAAAGAAGCACATTCTCCTTGAATAGGACTGGCATCCCCTGTGTTCCAGCCATGAGATGAGAGTTTCAGTGTAAAGGGTTCATAAGTTTGACTGACAGTGCAGCAGAGAGAAGCCCTTGAAGTTGGCACAGCCAGCTATTGGAGGACTGGTGTTCCAGCGTGACTTGGATCAATGAAGTTGAAGAACAAAAAAAAAATAAAATCACTGTTTATCAGTTCATCATCGCCAGTCTGACCTGCTGCAAGTAGCACGAAAACACAACTGTGAAAACATTGCAGTTGCAGTTGCTCTGGCTGCTAATAAGAAAAGTGTTTCTCTACCTAAATACTCTCATTTTGAATGATTTGTTGTAACACTTGGGAAAATGGTGCACCTAAGATATAAAGAGATAAAAATAATTTCCAGGTTACGAAATAAAAATCTAACTGAGAAAACTTAAAAAAAATTGAGAGCTTTGGCTGCAAAGCAAGAAAGAAATGTTTTATGATTCTGTATTTCAGGTAGGAGACAGGGCTGGTGTTCCAGGGAGAATTCGGAGGGATGCCTAAATGGAAACGAAAACACCACTGAAAGCTCAAAAACCCAATCTTTATTACAAAGAAGTAGCCAGCAAAAATGAGAAAACTGAGAGACAGGAAAGAGGAGAGAGGGAAGTAAGCCCTCAGTAAAACCCCCACTCACGCAGGTGTTACTTATGAAGTTGTCTTACTGACACCACAGTATTTAAAATTCCCTGTAGCAGTGGCTACATCCTCAGAATGTCGGCCGGCTCACAAGATAGCAGGCGTCCCCACAGGAGGCAATGTTGTCCTTCATGTGAAGCTTGAGAGCACTCCCAGCACTAGCTATCTGCTTTTTATACAATCAGTAGGTGACATCTCTCTGGGCAGGTGTGGCCAGCACCACCCAGCCAGAGGTCTTCGGTCCCTTCCCCTGTTACGTAAGTGATGCCCCTTCTGCGCATGTGTGTGTACATTGGAATTTCTCCATGCCTGTGTGATATGCCTTGGGGGATCTTCCCTAAATGAGTCTAGGGACGTACTTCATCACCCTCCTCTTCACTTTCTCCTTCAAACGCCCTCGGAGGGCCATCAGCCAATGGTGATGCCCTAAATAATTTTAGTTTATACAAAAAGCTTCCTTCAAGGACGAAGCTCTCTCTAATCAGCTCTTGTTTTCCCATAACTTGGCAGAAAAAGAATAATTTCTCACAGGTGGCTGGGCCAAACACAGGCCAAAAGTATTAGTATCTAACTAAGACTGGATACAGCCGTCTAGTGCATGCAGCTATAAAAACACAGAGAACTTATTATTTAGTGTCATGTTCTTCCAGGAAAGTTTGAAATCTAAAGCCGAAATAATCAAGGAAATCCTGGGCCTTAGAATGATTATGGTTGGTGATGTCAGAAGAGAAAGCAATGGTAGCTACATGCAAAATACCTCAAATTTGTTGTATATGTGATATTAGAGCACAAATAACTCAGCTGAAATCTAGCGTACGTTAGTATATGTTAGTATAACCACTAAAAGCTACCAATAGGTATTAAACCCTACTGAATCACACAAATGCTTGTATAAAATGGGTAAGCAATCATAATAAGAGCCATTTGGCCCTTTTCATTTTTTGCAAGGTTGTAGAATTCCCAGCAAACGGAGTCTGTATGAAGAAGTTTCTGAAAACTCATAGAAAGCATTCACAACATTGTTTCTCTTTGTCCTTTCTGTTCTGGTCCATCTGGACAATTCCTTATGTTTCCATCTCCACAGATATAAAACAACATATTGATAAACAATTTGGCTAATATTTCAAAGTGCTAAATTCTCTTTAACACTCGTAGAGTCTTTCTATGTTCCATTGACTAAGCAAATTACACAAAAAAAGCTTCCTTACAATCACAAAATTAACTGGTGCATTGCAGTACAGCAAGATAGTTTGGATAATCACTTTTTTTAAAAAATATATCAGTTTACCTTATTGAAGTTCAGTGGAATTACCTCTTGCATACTGTAGTTATGAAACTACTAACACTTTCTAAACTCAAGAGGAAGGTAGAGTCACAACTGTTAACTAACTTCATGTCTCCTTGAATATAGGAGGTGGTTCAAACTTCTGTTTTTAGTGCATTCAAACAAAAACACACTAAAATATCAGTATTTAGGGTTACATCGTCCAGTCAATAGCCTGGAAAATGTAAAGATAGAGTTGCTATGGAGCAGCAGTGTGGTTTTTTTGTTTTGTTGTAGTTTTTTTGGTTGGTTGGTTGGGTTTTTTGTTTTTTTTGGATATGAAATAAAATTTTATATCTCAAGCAGAAGAAAGGAGATAATTAAGAATTTAGGTAATGGTTTGAATCTGGCTGTTCCACTGAATGCTCAAACTTACAATTTGCAGCTTCTCCCCCCCACCATGAACACAAGGGAAAGGGAGAAGGGAAATACTACTGAAAACACTGAAATGACTAAATTAAAGTTGTATAAATATATACACATATATATTTACATTTATATATAGTTAGAATATTATGTACATAGAAAAAGGGACTCCGAACACCCCCCACTCCCCCTAAAAGGAAAAGGGAAAGGGAAAAGCTAAAATAGATATGCACAATTAAAACCTGGGAGTAATTAATAAAGAATTAGTAAAGAAAATCTTATTATTGTCCTTGAGATAGCATAATTGCGCTAAATGACTGCTGGCACTCTCCGCCTCCCAAAGTTTACAAGGCCTTACTAGGCTTCACTCTTCCACACGAGTAGAACTGACAGCAGAGAACCTGCCTTCAGATCCACTGGAAGAGAAGAGGAGGAGAGGCTTCTCCCTCTTTTTATTTATACGCTGGTTTACATAAAAATTGTATGGAATACTGGGAACATGGCCACTTCCTTGGTTACAACCTGGTTACCAAGGAAGGCCTAGAATCAAAACCACTACATTTATTCCCTCCTTGCTCAGATTTTGTAACAACCTGTTGTGTAGTACTTTAGAAAAAAACCCCAAGGTATTACCATTATATTCCCCACCAGAGACTTTCATTTAGGACCACACGTGATGACTATGTGATTATTTTCAGAGGGGAAGATGAGCAGTACGTAGTATGTGCTACAACTATTTTGCATGTGGAGTCAGGAGACAGTAGGAATCAGCTGTTCTAGATGAGAAGGCAGGTCAGTAGTTGAGAGACAGCAGGGCACCCTCAAAGATAAAGGACATAGTCCCACGGTACACAAGGAAAAAGAGCAATTCCAGTGATTGGGTTCAGCTGACAGCTCAGATCACCAGGCTAGCTTATAGCCACAGGGCAGGTCCAAGATTATGCTGGAAAGTCAAGCCCACAGGTCAGGAACAGCAAGACATACAGGTGACCAAAGGCACAGGCAAAGCTGTAATATAGCTCTGGCAAGCACAGGGCTAAACATCTTGGTTTAAAAGCATCTCTTGTGCAAAGAGGTGCAGGATGCCAAAAAGGCGTCTCACAGCTTTTTCTCACCAAGCTGTTTTCCCAGCACTCTGACCCTTGGTCCCACAGCTTCTCCGGATCAAAGCTGGCCTTGAGCACAGGCAACCAAACCCCAGAGGGGAAGCAGGAGAAAACTCAGGACTCTGACACATAATTAGCAATGTTAGTTTTCACAATTGCATGCTATACCTCGTGTGAACAGTTACTACTGGCTTTCATAAATAGAATAAATTAATAATGTGTAGAATTAGTATTATCTTCAGCATGCAGATGAAGTTGGTCGCTGAAAAAAAATCCTGAACTCAACAGTAATTTGACCTCAATGAATAAGGCCAGGATTTCATCCACAGAATTCAAATGAGTTTCCTAAGAGCACAAAAGGATCTTAAAGTCCCTCTTTTTTGTATGGAGGGAGTTCTCATGACAGTTAATAGGCTTGCATCACCTTTATTTTTTGTTTGTTTTAAGAACTCAGTCTACATTTGTAGCAAAAATGCTTGTCCCATCACTTGTCCCATCAACTTTGGTCAAAATTCTTTCTCCCTCTATCTTATAAGCCTCCTTTAGGTACTGGAAGGTTCTGTGAGGTCTCCCCAGATCCTCTCTTTTCCAGGCCAGACAACTCCAATCCTCTCAATCTTCCCTAACAGGCAAAGTCTTCCATCCCTCTGATCATTTTTGCAGCCCTCCTCTGGATCTGAGCTCACAGGTCCATGTCTTTCTTGTTCCAAGGATCTCAGAGCTGGATGCAGCACTTCAAGTGCAGTCTCATGAAAGCAAAGAAGAGCGGGACAACCATCTCCCTTGACCTACTGGACACATTTCTTTTGATGCAGCCCAGGACACAATTGGCTTTCTGGATGCAAGTGCACATTGCTGCCTCACATCCAATTTTTCAACCACCAGCACCCCTAAGCCCTTCTCCAAAGGGCTTCTCACCATCCTTTCGTCCCCCAGACTATATTATTGTTGCAGATTATCCTGTCACAGTTGCAAGGCCTCGTACTTGGACTTGTTGAACTTCTTGGTGTTCTCATGGGTTCTCCTTTCAAGTGTATCAGGTGTCACATGCAAACTTGCTGTGGTTGTCTATGTAACTGATGAAGATATTAAATACAATTGGTCCCTCTACCAACCCTTGAGGGACTCCACTCGGTAAGCACTTTCATTCTGAATGCTGAATGCTCAGAGTAAAGTATCAACAAAATGTTCCATACAATTCTCCCATTTTCTAGCAGGTCTTGTCTTCATATGCCATTACTGTAAACTGATACAACAGCATATGTTGTCAAGGTTTGTGAATTGAGTCCCAATAATTATTGAGTTAACCAGAGGCAGTAATTTAATTTAACTCACAGTAGGCTGGAAATTGACTCTGCTATAAAGGATGTTTTCTCGGTTTTTGGTTTTTTTTAATCTATAAATAGCATATAATTTTATGTTGTCTGGGACATAAAACACTCTCATGTTATCTTCGGGTCTGTTGTTCTGTTTATGTTTTTCCTATTAAATAAATAAGGCAAAATGTTATTTAGAAATGGAGTATCTTAAGATCATGAAAATGAAAGCATAGAGATAAGCAAATCTGTAAAGGACTTCACAGAAGTCACTGAAAAACAACTGAAAAAACTGAATTTGCTAGCACACAGCTTAAACAAGATAAGAAACCTTGATAAGAAGAGAATAAAGTTAATATTAAACTACCTATTTATCTGGCCATATAGTGTAACATTATGGATTAAAATTGAATGTTAAAAATTAAATCTGCTGTACTATGTATTTGCTAACTTTTTGGATCATATGACAGGACTTCAGCATCTCTCCATGGTGCTCACCTCCAACCCCCCCCCAAAAAAAAGGAAAGAATCAGATCCTATTATCATTAATGGAGTGGAGAAGGTTATAAAAGGATAAAAGAAGGCCTACTGTCTACACTGCAAATTAGAATCACCTCACAACCAGGTCAGGACACAGCAGCACTTTAATCAAGTTCTATGCAGTTCATGTTTGCAGTATTGATAAATCTTAATTGTAATGAAATACTATTTGTTCCCTGGTGTTGAATGTTTCTGCTGTAATGACTATAGTGATTTGAGCCAGCTGAGCATATAATTCACTTTCTTGGTTAAGATTAAAATGTTAAAAGTGAAAGTAATAGAAGAGAGGTGGAAAACAGGAGAAAAAAGTATAGGTGGGATGCAAAAAAAGTACAAGTGGGATGCAAACAAAAATGTTGAAACGTCCTTTAAAACTTTTCATCTAGCAGAGCCTGTTATTTTAGCATCAGATTGTTATCCAAAGGCACTTTTAAAACTGCAATGGCAAGTAAAAGTGGCACATTGCTGATCACATTACCACCTCTTGAAAGCTGTTAATATTCATTAATATTAATATAGTTAACAGACACTTGTTATTAGCTAGGTGGTCAGTGCAAGCTTACTTGGATCACTGCGAAAATATGTATCTTGTCTATTGACTTTTGAACACTAACATATGCTCTGGTTATTTGGACTGGGGAGATTATCTTAATAGTCACTTAGTCATCAATATGATGGTCCAGCAGAAATGATGGTAAGGTTATTCAGTAACATCATTCAGTGTCTTTTTAAAGCTGGTTACATGATAAAAAAGAAAAAAATATAGTGTTGTTGGCCATAAAAGAGTAAAATCTTACTTGAATCTTCATAAAGATTCTTTTCTATGCACACAAGTATAATCTTTTAATTTATGTTAGAATTTCAAGAGGAATTTCTCAGTTCCATGTACTTTCTCAAGAACTCTTTCTTAGATATTTGCTGCTTTACAGATTGATACCAGAATCATACAAAGTAGTAAAATTAAACAATTTTATAAGATTGCAGTGTAAGTTTCTACATGTTCAGAGATCTAGCAGCCTCCTAAAGTAAATATAAACATATATATCTATATTATTATATAATTCTATACATAATTGCAGTCAAGTTAATGTGAAAGGTATGGGATGAAATACCCAGAATTGGCAAGCTGTAGTCTAATCTTCCATAGATTTATTAAAGGCTTTAAAAATGAATTTTTTACATCATGCCAGCATCTTATCTAGAGCAAGAATGTACTATTTGGCCCATTACCTCCAAATTGCCTGCTTAAAATGAAACGTTATATATTTTTGATCAATCAATGTTAAGTGGAATCATCAAGTACCTTACAACCTGATTGGACCTTTGTGTTGTCAGTAACTATTTACAGTGCATAACACCAAGTTCCTCAACCAAACAGAGCTGAAATAAAGTGGAAACCTAATGCTTTAAAACTGACATAACTACTTTCCTACTTCTAAATTAAAAATATTTCTAGGGTGTTTGAAATCTTTTATTACTTTAAAACAATTTGAATATTTTTAGATTATGTAATTCAGCATATGATGTTTAGAACACAGGAAAAGTTAGAATACCGTCAACATATATTTTGCTCTTCATAGATCAGATACTACAATTTTTCATCAGTGATAGTGTGCAAGATCAGCAGTGACAATAAACAACAGCCAAAACTTTATGATTGCATGAAAATATCTCTGTGTTTCTTGGGTATGTGAAATACCTGAAGTACTATAGAAAATGAGATCACTGACATCTTTTTTCTCATATTGACCTTGGTTAGAAATAAAACTTAATGTGAACAGTTAAAACTTTACAATTTGTTTTTTAATCCAGAAAATTTTCCTATTAAAGGCGAAGTGAATATCTCAGTGAGGAAGCCAATTGTTTATGAAAATGTCCTTCTGCATCCAAAAAGTCACTGTTGAATATTTTAAAATTTTTGTTCCATGTCCAAATGTGCTGCATTTATATTAGTTCAGATGAAAAAGCTAAAAAAAAAGTGTTTTGGTGTTTGTGCTTTTCTTTGCCTCTTTTCCTTTTTAAATTCTTTTTTCTTACTAATTCCCATCTGTGAGAAAGAAGGCTGAGGAAGAAATCTAGAAAACAAGAGCAAACTCAAACCTGAAAAAGAACTCTTCTTTGCACTCACTTATAAAGAAAAAACAAATCCAAAAGCAAACAGAAAGGGCACGAGGAGGCAACCTTAATCACTGAACTGAGAATTACCTGACACTACTGATTATTTCTTCTGAGATTCCTCCTCAGTAAATTTTTTTAAAATTATAAAAAAAGAAAAAATGAAAATAACTGTTCACTCTATGGCAATGATAAAGAATCACAAAAGAATTACTTGCTCCTAAAAATGAACAGTTTTTATGACAATAAATGTAGCAGTCATGCCCTCTTCTTTGGTTCAGTGTAAGTTTTCTATTAAGATCTTTTTCCAGTTCCTTCCTGCCTGCCTTCTTGCCATAGTTCAGGTTATAATCTGTATACCTTCTGGTAATACTTTGTCTAAATTTAGAGAGACATTATATAGGTCTTTGAAATTTAGTGGATTTATACCTGTGTGACTTGAATAAAAAGCAAACATTATGATTTCCTTTGCTTAATAATTTTAATGCATAAAAAAGTTTCAGTTTATGGTTCTAAAACTGACTTTGTGTATTATTCCTCTTCCTCTTATATTGTCTCTGGAGGAGCAAGATACTCATTCATGAAATCTTGTAGGTGCACAGTGAAGGAAAAAACAATGCTGTCAAGTAGTCAAGGAAAGAAGTATGTTGTAGTGTAGTTCAGGGAGGTCCAAACTTGACTTAGCAGCAATGGCTTGCATTCCCCAGGGATTTTCTGTATGCATATATGGGAAAAAGTTTGCTTCTTTCTACCTGGTTCTTGCTGTATGATTACAATATTAACCCTTTGCTCTGTGAAGGCATTGGAGCAAAAAGAGCTACAAGAGCAGTTACTCCTCAGCTCTTCAGAGAAAATCTGACAAAAGAAGATGGATTTTGCGTGACAGTCAACAGTTGGAACACTTCATTACAATCTGGATTCAAGTGTGAGATGAATCCTTTTATAGTTTTTTTGCTCTTTAACCCGATCAAACTTGGAAAAACATGAATGAGTAATACTGAGTGACAACTATTCACAAAGGAGATCAAGAACAAGCTGACATTATATTCTTTCTTTGGGTGATCACCCTAAAATTCTCTTGTGGTCTGTAAAACAGCATTTACACTGTGAATGTGCATATTACGACCCACAACATGATTTTACTTTTTAATGATGAATTGTGCTGAACTAAAAGCAAGGCAAGTTTAGAGTCACAGAAGAATTATGCAAGTGTATGAATTCTGAAGGCTCAAAACCAAGAACAATTTTGAATCCAACATTATTACATTGAACATTCTTTACTTAATTTTAGCTGATGTTATGACTGGATGTGTGGGGCAACCAGGATGATTTCTGAATGCAGATGTTAGGACTGCTGTACTATGTCTAGCATGCCACTACCTATCTAACAGGAAGATCTTTAGGTGAAGATAGGCCTGGACAAAGCTAGATCTCTGCTCTGTTTTTATTTTGTAGTGTATATGTCTTATGTATGTCTTGCCCGCTGCTTCCGTAGGGGAATTTGCATGGTGGTTAAGCAGAATCCAGTTCTAAATCTCTATACTTTATTGCTAAGATCTGTTACAGGGACCCTTGTATTTCCCTGCTAATTGGGAATAGACTGTATATGATTCATGCAGCTGTATTTTACATTGCTGTTTAAATAGCACATTGTGTGGGCAGAAGTGAGAGAAAAGTTACATAAAAGAAGGCAAGAACTGAGTTCTGTCTGAAATTTGTTTTAGCTGCCCTAAGTGGCTAGCTGGGCAGTGACTGGCTCACAGAGTTCCTTGTGCAAACAATTTCAATTGTGTTGAAACTGGGAATTGGACCTTTCTCGTCTCTCAGAAGCACCACAAATTCACTCTGTCTTCACTTTGACATACTTCAAAAGATTTCAGAATAACTATTCTTTTTTTCCTACCTTGTTTCTCTGCCCTGCCTCCTCTATGCTTATTTCATTCTCCTTACTTCCAGATCAGGCAATCTGCAACAGCATGTATGCTATTTGAAAGAAGTGAACATATTTCAACTGTAGCTGTAGCTCAGAACAAAATATATGGATACTGACTTGTTACTGAATCAGCCAGAAAAAGTAGAACTCAAAGCAATTAAAAATCTGCTGTAAGTGCTGTTGAGTCCACACACTGCTAATAGCTCAGTGAAGCCCTTTCTGTTGTATCTATTGCATCCATTTATAACATTTTCGTTATTACATGGGTTCTTCAGATATGTGGAAGTGAATGGATAGGTGGAAACCAAGGCTCTTCCCTATTATCATAGTCTTCGCACCATCTGATATAACACAGCTGGAGCAATACACAGGTTCCTTCTGCCTTACACATAATCTTGGTACAGCCTTAAGGTAAAATATTCGCCCACTGTTTTGTGGCTTAGGTGGTTTGTGAATGGTAAAAATTAAGCCAGGGATACAAACTTGACTTTACTGTAAAAATGTACTCTGGATAAAAGTGAAGACTTTTGTAAGCTGCTTTCCAAACAGCATCAGGAGCAAAATCTCCAATATGATGTCACAGATATTGCGCAAACAAGATGGGAGATATTTTGATTCCTTTTTTTTATTATTTTAAATGGTGAAGAAGATTTTGAAAATTGAAAACAAAGTCATGCTTGGATGTAACAGCTTGAATGCCTGTGTAACTTTACCATACTTGAAAAGCTAATTTTTCAGATTCAGAAAAAAAAGTTAAAAATGTCCTTGAATGGTAACAGCAATGAATCTGCAAGATACATCACTTGAATCTTTTATTAGGTTGCCTCTGGGCATTGAGAGCACCATGATTTTGTCAAGTTTTTCCTACAGAAACAGGTACAGAAATGCTTTTGGATTGTTGTTTTTGTTTTGTTCTTTTCATAACATTGTAGTGCTGCTGTGGCCAGCTTGTGTGAACTTCTGTGGACTTTGGTTGCTTCAATTGCCCAAAAAAGCCTGCAAGTTAGAGTTCAGTGTTTGGAAACAGCTTTTCTCATTGAAGTTGTATTCTGATGTCAACCCTTTCTGTATACACAGTGATAAACATTGCTACTAACGTGGTAGAGGCGTAGAAAGGTGCCGGTGTGAATTTCAGGCATTTTTCTGTGCTTCCCTAACCACATATGCTTGATGCACAAAAGGCTGATGATCAGCAGCCATCAGCTAGCCTCAGCCCCCACAGAACGCAATGTGGGTTTCTTCTATCTGTAGATCATATTTTTTTTCCTTCCAGACTTTTCTGGTCTCCACTCTTGTAACAGATCTCAGGGTAGACTTAACTCGTGAACCCTGTCTTGCTATGTCTGAACTTATATGATTTTTGTTACTATGTGTTGAAAAGAGATGTCCATTACTACTATGGAGCTTCAGAGACTTCCTCCCCTTTCCTCCACACTCAAAATGAATGTGCTTAGAACACCGAAGTTAAGTCTTTCTTAGTCTTGTGGGAGTTTATTGAAACAATACAGTTCCACTTCTGTTTTCCTGTTAGACATACAGTTGTCTTCCATAAGACTGAGGCCAAGACTGTGAAAAATCTTTGGACTGATGAATGAAACTAGGAGAAGCCTGCTGTCAGTCTTCTAGGCTGAGATAATATGCTTCTAGAATAAAAGTAATGCTATCAGAGCAATGTGTCTTTGTCAGATAAATAAATAATGTCTCTCAGTGTTCTCTATACTTCATCTAATGGATGACAGTCTATCATCCTGAGGTGCAGGATGTAGTTAAATAACTGGTATCTGGACAGTGTTGATTTCCTTAATATTCTCTTGTGATCTTTCTTATCAAAGCAAATGGATTTTGGAGTTAATGACAATAAGGTAAAATGACAAAAAAATACTGTCTTATGGTGATATAACCATGCATTATCTCAGTGTCCTTAATGGAAATACCATAGACCTTCAAAGTAAATGTTTTTGACCAAGGAGTACACTGTAAGAAAACAAGATTATAGATTTATTTGTTCATAAATAGCACCATTCTGTAGTTAGTATGAATTTGTGGCTCACTATACACTGCATTATGTAGTACAGAAGTACCATGCAATCTTCCTCATTTTCAAAATAAATGAAGTTTGATTCTGTTTTGATTTTAGCTCCTATTCTGCACTAAATATGGCACTGGGAGACAGAAACAAAGCTTTTCAAGTGTAAATCCTAGGGAATCCAGGAGTGTATTTTATCTCAGAACCCAAAGAAGTATAGCCACTTAAGTCTGTAATATTATTATTTACAGTGTTAATAGAGTGCTAGTATCTTTAACAATTCCAAGCACATACATAAATTCATTACATATACTGTAAGAAATAATTTGATATGTAAGATCAGAGTCTTGTTGCCACAAGAAAAATGTTCTACTTTTTTTGAATCTGATGCAAAAGTTTTCCAAGCTCACTATTCCTATAGGTTAATCTTTACCATTTCTATGAAAAAAATCATAGTGTTGACGAGTCCTAACTACCAAGCACTAATGCCTCCGCTTCAGTATGGACTGTGCTGAAATTGAATTACAGTACAGGTCCATAAGTGTTTTACAACCCAATATGAGGCTGAGACTGTTTCACTAGGAAAGAGTCAAGTCTTTGTCTAATCTACAGAATATTTTGTCTTTCCTTAAAAGAAAAAGATCATTCATTTAAAATGAAAGATCCTTTAGTTGAGTGTGATTGATTTTTACAAGAAATTTTTACAAAATCAATTGGTTGAAAATACTGTTTGTCTTCCTTCACCAAACTAAGGTATTTGATTACTGCAATTTCATTTTGTTCATTAGCATAAAAAAGCCTCTTCAGTTGATCCATTGCAGTTTCTCTAGGAGGTATTAGAATTCCTGGTAGTTCTCAGTCTGTGTCATGATCAGGACTAATTTATTTTCAGACGTGCCTGAACTTACACTTCCCTACCTAACAGTTGTAGACCAGTTAAATATTCTGAATCATTATTTCATCCCCTACAAAGTACAGCTCAGTTGCAGACATCTTATTTGAAACTGAATTCTTTATGTGTTTCTTGGAATATATGTGTCACAGTCAATATCACATGTTTTTATTGGTATACTGTGGACATTTATTTGATGAGACTTAAGACTGTTATTTTTCTCAAGCTAAGTCTCAAGTCATTTTGTGAAAGTTGTGACTGATACTGGTAGGAGTTAACTTCTTTTAGATCTAGTAAGCAGCTGTGTAGTTTAACCTAAACTGAGTCATAGGGCTAAAGTGCCTTTTGAAATATGAAGTCTCAAAAGGTAGCTTTGATTCTTCTTGTCTGTACTTTTCGCAACACACTGAAAGATTTTACCTGTCTGTCCACACCAAGTGGAACAATCAATATGATTTTATTTCAGATAATGTTATAATTTCTCTCTCCTCCTGTCTCTCCCTTTCCTTCACGTCTTCATTAATCCATGTAGTTTATGGAAGTTTCCATAACACAAACTAAGGCATTTTATTTATTTTTTCCATGCAACACTTGGTGTTTTTTCTAATCCCTCTTCATCCTTTCAACTGCAGAAGGTAGACCAGCTACCTCAATGTAACTCAGCACAAGGAATGTGTAACCATCAGACAAGTGGGTTTATGCCATGTGTATGCAATTCTATTAGCCCCTCCACTGAGGTTGTGCTGATTCACTGACGGTCAAATTTAAACATACATCTTTTTTTTTTGTAAGAAATGTTTCCATGGAAACTGATTTTGCAATTCTAGATAGTGGAGATAGCATTGTGTGGCATATTAGTGATAGTGTGTTGACTTACACAACACAACTCTAATGTCAGCCTTGCAGGAGCATGGTAGAAGAAGGAATGCAGACATCCGTGTTGGGGGCCATGTCAATTTTCCCTACACTGAAGATTATCTCTGACAATAGCAATTTCTAAATATCCCTTGTAAAAGCTGACACAGAAGTAGTTCCTATATTCTATAAGACTCTGCAGAGTTCAGTGGCTTGTAAGTGGCTTCTACAATTAAGTCCAAATCCATCAAAGTCTGTCTGTACATGCTGGCATGTGACCTGATTAGTGTCTAATAAATGAGGTCAAAACTATGGTAATAGAGGAATGTAATAATAGAGTAATACCATGGAAATGATGGGAAGATGAACTTGGGTTTACTGCTGATATACTGGAAATGTAAATTTTCAACACTAAAGAGGTCATTTAAATCTCTCCTGTTCATCACAAGCAGAGAATCCCATCTTTCACACAGTTATGCTTTCAAAGAGGTCCTTACATGAAATGATCACGAGTAAGACAACAGAAACTTTCCAACTTAATTTCCAACATTCTATTGGTAGACTCTAAGTTCCATTAGATTTTCAGATGGACCATTTATTTTTACTAATATTGGAAACAACACATTTGAATTTTAAAGAAATTTGATGTTTGAACCAGCTACTTCTTATTTTTTACTTTTTTGATAGCGGATCCTTCCTTTAGTTTTTGTTTGTCTGCTTGCTTTTATATTTTTTTCCACACTCCTGTTTGTAACCTGAAAATCCTACCTGAAGCCCTCTTAGACTCTAGGAGTTTCTGTGGTTGTCCAGATCTAGTAAATTTCTTATAAAATCAGTTTGGTACTGGAATTAGATTTTTGCATTGTTCTTCCTGTCAGGTGATATAGGCTCTCTTTGGAAGGGAAGGGTAAGTAAAGACAGTGTGGAAGAATTTCCTACCAAATAGTCAGTGTCATAGTCAAAATGTCTTGATAAATTCCCTCTTTTTCCTTCTTTTTTTGTTTCTTCCTCAAACAAGCTGAAAACAGTGGCAATTCATCACATTTAAGAACAAAGGCAATAATCTGTCTTTGTCTTGTTCTTCTATGTTTCTTTATCAACTTTTTTGAGATCTAATCTCATAGGATCCTTCCCACCAAAGAATAAAACTTTTTAGAGACTTATTTAAATCAGACAGCTAAGAATATGGCTCTGGTCTAAGATCTAGCCTAGTTTTCTTGTAAACTTAAACAAACCATTACTTTGAATTGTTTGAAAGATCTCATATATGCTTTTATTTTATGATTTCTATCAAATCACATCATCAGTTTTTACTTCCACTATGTTGCCTGATGCTCATGTACTTGCTAATAATTTATATTGACTAGATGTTGATAATTTTATCAACAGATTTCAGAGAGTACAAAGAAAACCCACTTAGGTATTACTAGCCTTCAATCTAAAGAAGATGGATTGATCTCCAAACTCCCATGTACAATACTCTTCTTCTCCATCTCTATTTACAAAGTTAGTATTTAGCTTCTCAGAAGCCACGAGCTCATGCACAGTCTGCCTTACAATCTATTTCCCTTCTTACTTCCACATAAATTTTGAGATCTATTCAGACTAGAATGGTACTTTACAACCTTTTGTCTTTTTAAAAATACCTTATTTAAGCTTTATTCATCCTGTAAAGGATTCAGATTTTCTTCTGAGTTTCTTGTCTCACTTAGCAGAGTTTTTCATCTGTGCATTATAGCTATGCTTGGCAGCTTATATCTCATTTACAAGTACTGCTTCCATCAACAACTAAGGGTACTTTACCCCTCAGACCAAAATTAATGTAAGTAAATATGATTTTTCATATCTTCAATGATAACAATTAGAAAAAAATTATCAAACCGGTATGACTGTAATTATTCTAACACCAAAATTCTTAAACCAGTGGACTTTCACTGTGCCTGTGTTTTATGTTCATAATTGTAGGGCACAGGCTGTTCTCTCCTTGAGGTGACAAAGGTGAATTCCTTTAAACTGTGCTCATTTCAAGTTTCCTATCCATAGGCTTCAGAATGCTTTCAAAGAGAATGACTTCTGAAGGTAATAGAGGTTCCACAGGCTGAACAATAGCTCAAATCTGTTTTGACATGAGTGAAGGGATTATGATCTCAGTGAGCTTTTCCTTCTCATTCACCAGCTTGACCCTTCCCAGCTGCAAGCTTCTATTTGACCTTTGATGACAAGGCTCACTGGTCTGAGACAGGCATAGCTTGCTCTGGATTAACATCTGCACAATAACACTCATAAATATGTTGTGTAGGAAGGCATAAAATCCATGTTTGTCTTCAGCACCCTGGGTTTTTTCCATTTTTCAAGCATTAGTTCCTACTATCAGTCCTCACAGAAAAAAGGCACATTTATCCCTCCTGAAACAGTCCATACATTGCATTATCTAATTTACCAAACTGTCTCTAAAAGGTTTGCCTTATTTTTATATTGACAGAAAAGGTCACAGGCTGCAGCTGGAGTACAATTTTAACACTTACTAGAAAGTCCTGAAAAGAAGATAGCAGGCATGAACATGTCTTCTGTGGAAACGACTACAATAACCAAAATGTCTTGGTGCTATCTTATAATGTGTCAGCTATGTCTGTGCCTTATTAATGTCCCATTCTTACTAAGTTTCTGCTAGCATAAAAAAACAAGACATTACATACATCTAGACTATTCTCTCTACACAAAGGCGTATTTCATCTTAATATAGTCAAGCCTTCTGAGCAGTTGCAAAATCTTCGCTGAGTAGCAGACACAGTTACTAGAAATCACAGTTTCTTCTTTTACATGGCTCTTGACAATATCAGTCACTCTAGTTAGCTCAGGAAATGCTGCACAAAGTAAGGAGAATTAAGCAAGCAACACTCCAACTCAATAACCAGCAAAGTTGCCTAAGAGTCTTATGGACACCTAGTGAGATGCAGCTTCAACAGGAGCCTTCCAGACTCTCTGGTTCTGCCGTGAGGAATAACCATGCAATCCACTTTAAGGCGCACTGAGTATCGGCTTTGTGGAGGGACAAAAGAAAGGCAAGCCAGAGACTGCTCACTTCTGCTCCTGTATTGAAGCTCTTCATTTTTGCTGTAAGGCCACCTCTGTGGCATTCACAATAAATTGATTAGTTGTGTAATTTCTTATGTTATGTCCTCTGTGTTACGTCCCTCAGAAAAGTTGTCTCAGTCAGCACTGTTTCTTATCATTTGTGCCATGTGCAGCAACACATGCCTCACGGGAGAGCGGTAACAAGCAGCTAGTCCTTCTAAATAGAAGCCTGGCTGCCAAAAATGAGCTCTTGAGTAAGAGACATTTCCTTCACTGAGCCTTTCTGGGCATCCATTACTCTCCTAGTGTCTAAGCTAACATGCAGTTATTAGAGCTGCCTGGAAATTTTCAAATGGAAAATATGGCTGCACTTCTAGTTTTCATTTCAAAAAGGAATAAAATGCAAAACCTAGGCTTCTCCTGTGAAGTGGAAAATCCTCTGCTCGTCAGCTCTGATTGCTAGACTACCTCTCCAAATATCCCTAGAGGAGGTGTGAGTGGGTGATGTATGTCTTAAGCTTTTTCTCATTTTTTCACACACAGGGAATAGAAACTCTTTCCCCTCAGGAATTTTTGATCACCAGACTTGTATGGAACTGTCAGTCTTTGAAAGAAAGTTGTATTTTCTCTTTGCTGAACTCAATTGCTAATAGTGCATGAACAAAGTATTATTAGGAAATAAGCAGTCTCACTGCTGTATTATCTATACTGTAGAAAGAATGATCATAGCATCATAGAATGATTTGGGTTTAGGATTATCTTAAAGATGACCTAGTTCCAGTTGCCCTTCCACGGGCCAGGACACCTTTGACTAGACCAGGTTGCTGAAAGCCCCATCCAACCGGGCCTTGAACTTCTCCAAGGATGAGGCATCCACAGCTTCTCTGGACAACCTGTTCCAGTGTGTCACCACCCTCACAGTAAAAAGTCCCCCCCAAAAAAAGGCCCTTGTAAAATAATTCCTCTCCAGCTCTCTTGTAGGTTTCCCTGAAGCTGTCTCTTCTCCAAGCTGAATAATCCAAATTTTCTCAGCCTTTCTTCATAGGAGAAGTGCTTCAGTCTCTGATCATCTTGGTGGCCCTACTCTAGACCTGCTCCAGCAGGTCCAATTCCTTCTTATGTTGGGGGTTTCAGAGATGGATGCAGCACTCCAGGTGGGGTCTTATGAGAGTGGAGTAGAGGTGAAGAACTACCTCCCTCGACCTGCTGGCCACACTTGTGATGCAGCCCAGGATATGGGTGGCATATATCATACTTACTTCCAAACAAATTTATAAATTTATCTTTCAGTGTAATTTTCCACTGGCTCCCAATGGTTTGTCATACATGTAAGTCAGAATATAGTGTCTATTGACAATCAATTTAAGGGAATATTTGAGGAAATGTGTGTCTTGACTACTGCACAGTGTGGTTTCAGCAAAGAAGTAGGAAAAAGAAAGCATGTAGATAATATTTGCTACCGTAAATTAAACAGGAATAGTCTCTGTCACTGATGCCACCACCATGGAACAGTCTCTTCTATAAGATTTTAAGTTCCTGTTTCATAAAAACAAGGCTAACATAAAGTCAGCCTTGATCAGATTGAAAATTAGCTGACAGATTACGACACAGAACATATTCCATAGGCTTTAGTGACTGTTTGGAAGTACAGTTGTCTAGTACATGTCTGGCATGTTCTGCTATTATTTGCTGTTATCACACCTTTTCCTTTTTAAGAAACAACCTGTCCCCACCCTCTCTAGGTCTGCAGTCCCTAATGAGGTTTCAGTACTCCAGTACACAGCCCACAGCTGCTTGTCAGTGTGTCTTGGTACACTCCAGCTCCTGAAAACCCTGTTCCCACTCCCTTTTGCTGTTCATTTTCAAGGTAGATGACTTTTTGTGACTCTTTTACCCTTTGTAGAAACCAAAACCTTTTTTTGTGTGTGTGGCTCAGACATCTGCTGACTATCTGGTGTTTTATCACATTCGGTGGACATTTGAAATTATTATGGCTACTCTGACAATGTTGCCAGACAGTAGGAGAATGAGGACATAGAAGTGGCAGAGTAACATCTATGGCAGCAAACAGGAATGGTCCCCAGAACATAGAGAACAACTCATCTGGAAAAAGAATAACCAAGAAATTATAGAGGCACATTTCGAAATGAAGCAGGAGTCAGTATGAGAGGAAGTATAAAAGGAGCATGAAAAGTTGTAACATGTGAGTAGAGACCTTGGAGTAGACACAGTGGTAGTAAAAACCTGTTTTGACACTGCCGGAAGTCATCCCACTGACATCCCACATCTTCTGTGGCCAGACAGAGCAGCCCAGTCAGGTTCCATAAGCTGACTGTTCTCTGACTAGGGATAACAGCACAGACTACCTCAAGCACAAACCCACACCATGCCGGACAATTGTGAGATTGTGGGTGGTGCTTCACCAGCTGCAAGGAGCATCACAGGGTCCCACAAGGTGAGAGCACCCACAGCTCCTACAGGATGTGGGTACAAGTAGGGGAGCCTGTGCCCTCAGACAGGGCACGAGGCACGTGTAATACACAAGTGCCATTAGAGGAAGGGGTATGTTTGTAACACTGTGTGTATGTTTGTGATTAGGACTCCTCGGGATTAGGAATAGAGACACATTTAGAATTTTGTATGGATTTATTAACATTCTGTTAATGTGTTCTGCTTTATCTGCTGTCTTAGCAATATTCAGCCTGCACATATAGTTCATTGATTGCTAGTTAATTACATGTCATTAGCAAACTAATAAACCATTTCAGACCTGCTCTTCGTTTAAAATATGTAAAATGAATAGTCTATCTCTCTGACACCTTCCAATACGAATGATTGTGTAATTTTGTCCTGTGATAGTATTTTAAGTGTCAAAATATGCTGGGGAATTCTTTTAGTAGTTAGCCCAGGCTAAATTCATGCTCCTAACCATTTCTGCATATGCTTTAACTCAACGTACAGAGGCAGCTAGCTACTTGCTATATGCACAAGACATTATGCCCTAATATTAACATCCACATTTCAAGGATACCAGATTTTCCAGAGCTAGGTCCTGCATATATTTAAGAGAGCAATACTCCGTGGGTTTTTTGTTTTTGTTTTTTTGGGGTTTTTTTTTGTGAGTGCAAATCAGCTGCAGGAATCAAATATGGGGAACAATCTGACCTCTTAAATATTCCTGGATACTTAACCCAGTCTGCTTAGACAGTGGAATTGGGCACTCTTCTATCTGTTTTAGAACAACTGAAGAAGCAAAAGGAAACAAAGGCAGAATTGCAGCCTTACAGCACTCTGCCCTGCCCTAAAAATTTTTAGAAACAAGCTCACCATAATTCCTTAAGGAACCTTTCTGGAGTGTTTCTCCCTCATGTTTTTAAGGTACAATCCAGCCCTTAGTATAAAGTCAAATTGAGATTATGTTTGTAACCCCTTATGAACATGTGCATATCTTTTGGTTGTATGAACAGATATATCAGATGTATTCTTGAGCTGAAGATGCCCAGTCTTGCATAAGAACTGCTGTGCTCATTTGTCTTTATATGGGAAGAAGTGTTGTGTTAAAAATCTTTTCTCTAAAGCTCAAACTCCAAATCACACTGCTGTTCAAACATCATTACACTTCTTGTCTTTATATAGACTGCAAGAGGCTATATTTTAGACCTGTCAACAGAGCTAAGAATCATAGCCAACACAAGAAAAGGTTTAAATTCCTGCCAGTACTGGATGTTGCTGGAGCCAAAAGATTAATAGAGAAATGAGAAGGTTAGGTAATGGACTCTTTGGAAAACAGAGATGAAAGTTTGAGTCAGGATAAAGGCACAAAAGTAAAATGAAAGAAGCATTTAGGAAAGAAATTGCCCTGTTTGTTATAAGTGGAACACATCTTTACACAGACAGGGTCTCCACAAGCCCTTACAGCTAGTTTTCCTAGTTTTCTCTCTTGAGAATTCTTTCTCTTTCTTCTTTTTGACCTTCTGTTTTCTTAGAGCAAGTAAATGCTCATCGTTACAGCTAATCCCCATAGAAGAGATGTAAAGTCTCTTAAGTGAACAACCCAATGAAAAAGAGAAGATTGGCAAGGCAGAAATGTGAGTATTATTTAAGTATCACTGATACACTTTATCAGCTGGAACAACACTAAAGAAGATAATCTGACTAAATCTGTTTCTTAAGAAAGTATGTGCACTGGAAGAAAAAATCATTCTTGCACCAGGGACCATGCAAACATATAGTAAATATGGAGAGCCAAAACACAGGCCTATAGAGTATTAAATCCTGTATCTTTAACCCAATGAAGACAGGCTCTGGACAGTATCACTGGAAAGTAAAAAACGAAGTGGACTGATAAGCAAAAGTAAAGTGGAAAGTAATAAGAAAACTGTAGACAATTGTTTAATGTGTGCTTCAGGACTCTGAGCAATGCTTTGCATGGTCAGTGCAATCAGGCAGTAATAAAAGAGATGCAAGATAAGCAAAATAATCTCCTGCTGTATTATAGTTCACAAGTATAAAAGTCCAAATAGTTGTTACCTTGCGATTTTGCATCTATAAAAGAGGATGGAAATCCAGAGAAAGGTGTGTGAAGAATTCAAGAACTGCTTCCGTCTGAAAATTGGTTTGAGGGAACCAATTATTACTACTTTTACTATTTATTTTTTTAACTGACAAAAAGGGTTTACTTTTCATAGTCCATCCCTGACATTTCCTCCTTTTCTTCTGTCTGTACTAAAATGTCTTTATTATTCTGAATATAAATGCTTTTAGTTCTGGCAGATATTTCTCTAATATGTTTCACTGGGTATGGCTTGTGTGTCCTTTGTGGGACATAGTTATCTGGTTAGATTCCTAAAATTTATCTTTTCAAATGACAGGTTGCTTACCTATACCGTTAGATCAGTGAAATTCTTACCCTCTTTTTCCTATCAACATGCCCATCAAAACTGAATGACTGTTCCTGGAATTAAAACCTTCAGGGTAACAGTTCTTGTGGTGAATGGACCATAAAATCTCATTCTTCTGCTGGGAATAAGAAACATCTGAATATTTCTTCTAATGAAATTTTTAAAAAATGCATCAGAAGAAATTTCATCAATAAAACACAGTTTCCATTTTAAGAATATCATTTTGCAAAGATGACTGCTGAGAGAGAAAAATTTAGGCTATTTCCTTATAGATTCAATTTACTAACACAGAATGCTACTAGCAGCTATTTCACTGCATCAGAAAAATCCTTAGAGATCTTGTGGAATGTGTGGATATCACCAATATGATTCCTCTCCAAGAACATAATAAATCAACAGAAGTGTTTTGTTGAACTCCTCCCACAATTGTAGAGTGGAGTCTTCAGACAGTAAATTAGAAGTTAATGTATTGGGTTGTTTTCAGTTCTACATTCTAGAAGAAGTATTTTTAAACTAGGAATGACCAATTTCAATTTTATCATTTGAATAGAGCAGGTGAGACAGCAGTATCACTTGAGGCTATGCTAAGATGTTAGTCAGACAAATGTCTTTTATTTTTACAGGTTTCTGTTTATACATAGAACATCTAACCATGACTTAAGAATTCTGTATCCGGCTCTGCAAGACTGATTGACTTATGTAGCACCGAAAACAGAGGAAAGGCTCTAGCTGTTTTATATGTGTAGGAGCATCAGTTATTTCATTCACCACATTGTCACCTTTAACATCAAGTTTGTTATCCTTTCACTTTTATTGTTAAAATTACTGGCATCAGGGAAAAAAATCATTTTATGGAGGTTGCTATCTAGAATAAGTGACTACTCTAAAATTCACCTTTAGACTCACATTTCTTTATGTTTTCTGAGTGGATGATTCAGTATTCCTGTTATACATTGTATCATACCTTTTGGCATTGACAGCTCCAAAGTATGGATTTAAAGAGAAGTTGGATAAGACTCTGAAGCAACTTAAAAACTTCTCTTTTCATTCCTCACTCCGTTTTTAGTACCATAAGAATAGAGAAATTACGCTAGGTAATGGCAGGCTCTTATAAGAAATTCATGCAACAAGCATAAACATCACATACCATATTCTTTTCTAATATCATGCATAAATTACTTTACTTTTAACTACAGGCAACAATACACTGAAAGTGCAATGCCAAATTAATTCGATTTGTTTTCCTTTGATACATTTGAAAGAAAAAAAATGGACTGATTGTTAATACTACTAGATAAAAAATATGTTATTTAATGACGTTTGCTCTATATGGTCTGCTGTCCAAAAATATTTTATACATAGCTATATTTTCCTATTTTTCTGCCTCCAATAACAATAAACAAAGTCTGTGTTGATGAGTCAAATAATGAAAAATGAGTAACATGGATCAAAAGCCTGAACACCACTATAAAAATGATCTGTAAGCACCTATGTGGCCTTCCACAGTTGCAGAATTTCAGTCAGAATTCCAATTACAGAGAGCCCTTTAGGGATCTGAAAGCAAAGGAATTAATTTTTCTTTATATCTACTTTCTTTCCTTGGCAAGCACTCTCATTGACAGAAGACAGCTCCCTAAGGCAAATCAAGTAACAGCAGCTGACAATGTATGATTCACACAACCTGGGGTCTTTCAGTATGATGGTTTTGGGTAGAGCGTGTGTTGGCATGTGGTTCTTATCACTCCTTAAACCCATCATTGTTGGCACACAATATTATCATATTAATAAAAATAGTAATCAACCCCTTTTTATCTCTACAATAGCCTACTGTCAAATATTCCTGATGGTCTTTTAAGAACAGAATGCATCAAACATACTGAAAGTATATGAAGAGTAATAAAATTGTTGAAGAAATTAAAAAAATAAGTCTACATGTGTGAAAAGAAAGTAAGGCATGTTTGATACAAAGGATTGATTAATTATTGCCATTTATTAGGAAAATAAAGGGCTTTTATTGCTGGGATTTATAAAAGAGAGACTGTTGTAAACAACAGTTCTTCTATGGCATATCAGACATAAATACGGATATTTTATGAAGAAATAAAGAAAGAGTTTTTTCATAGAGTTTTAGTGCCAGTGCTATTATAGCATATAAGATGTTTTCTTCATCATAAACTGTGGAATGTAAGCTATTTTATGTAATGTATTGTTCTAAAGAGGCAATTATGTTTCCACATCTGTAGCTGACTTGGAAATCCAGAAACTGTCGGAGAAGCTTCAGGAGTATTTTCCTGAAGATGCATTTTAGAGTACTTCCTTTTTTTTTTTTTTAAATTAATTCTAGCATAAATCCCATCAAAAACACAGCATTTAAAAATAAAAGTCAAAGTACAAATGTAGAAGAGCTTGCCTTGCCTCTAAGTTCCTTATCTGAAGTTCAGTGGATTTTGTATGAGGTATCTGTGCCTTTGAAAACCTTTCTTTGTTAAATTCCCTTTAATCACAGGAGAATAGGAGGGAATCTCCCTATAAAGAGATTGAAATGGTATAATGTTAAATAATAAATACATGCTGATAAATTATAATGATAGTGTTGAAGTAGTGGTGCTCTAACAATACAAGGAAGGCAAAATTTATGGGCAAATTATCACCCGATTAACTATAAAATTTCTTCTCAGGCGTGGAATTTGTCTCTTTGTTCACAAGTCCTCATAAAAAGCTACATGAGCAATCCAAATACCAGTCACTTAAAAGACAGCTGTCAAACACACAAATAATGTATTAGTGTTGGGAAACAATGGGCTAGTCACAGATACTGCAGAAACTGAGGCAGAAGACCTGTAAATTTAGAAACAGAATCTGTTTCTGGGGAGGAGTGAACCAGCTTCACTACCACAGGGTGGCGTTGTCAAAGAGGAGTTCCTTAACATCTAGTTTATAACTTAAACTGTTAAGTCAAAATTCTTCCTTTCCTGGAGGGACGAAGGATGACAAATTTCTTATAGTGTACAATTGCTATAAATTGGGATAATCCTTGTGTTTCTTCAGTGGAACTGACCCAGAAGATGGAAAGTCAGGCCATAACTATGCCCAGGGCCAATACCTTGTCAGAGATCCCATCTAAAGTAGGAGTAGCAGGCAGAAATCCAAATTTATTCATCTGTATTTGAACAACTAAAACGTAATAGGGCTTTCTTAATTCCCTGACTGGTTGTCAAATCAAATTCAAGACTGCTCCTTAACACCCAACCCTTTTTGGTACTTTGTCACTGCCAAAATGAGTAACAGTTCCCTGTTACCTTACTTGCAGTAAGATAAGCTTTATTTTAAAAATCACTAAATAAATGTTTCCACTCCATAGCTGTTTGAGTTTTCAAGCAGTTTGTGAAACTGAGTTGTAAATACAGCTTCATTTTCTCATATTCAAAACATAATTTTATACATTCTTATTTTATACACTAATCTTTGGAGTCGATCTACTCTTCTGCACTCAAACCAGGGGGATTCCAAAGGGATAAACTTAAAATAAATGTTTCTTAAAACATTTTTTTATTCTGTTCAGCAAAATTATGGTTTGATATGAACATGAAAAAAAAGAGTCCTTTTAAGAAAACATGTACTACTATTTGATGACATTTTGTCAGATACCTAGTAAATATTATGTTGAGGAAACCGGAAGAAATCTACAAGCATTTCAAGAGAGAACACTGTAAGTATAAAAGCCAACAATACATTAAAAACCCCCTAATTGTCATGATGGCAAGCATACTGTATAGAAGTGAGAGGATAGCTGTCAATATCCTTAAACAGAAAGGTCACTTTACAATTACAATAAATTCACTTATCTTCCTTTGTCTGAAGCTGTCAACAGAAGATAAATGCCTACATCCACCCTAATCACAACACAAGTTTTATCATGTGATGACATGCTTGCTAAAATCAGTCTTTTAAGCCTTACCTATGTAGAGACACTGAAAAAAACCTACCTGTTTTAACTTCTAAGTGAATAATGACAAACTCTTACATAGAAACAGAATTACATTTAGGACCAGAATGTATGTAATTTTATTTAATTTATTCTTATTTCCAGTGTAAAGGAAAGTGAGTAATGCCTCTGAATGAAGTCATGCAAACATACACATTTAGATAGTTTGCTTCGAAGCTACATCTTAAGTCAATTTGGATTCAGTGTACCTCTAAAAAACAAGCTCTCAGTTACTTTGAGTAAATATCACAAAACACAAGAACTGCTACAAGGCCTCATTCTATCTCCATCCCACTGAGTGGAAGAGCTTCAATCCAGTGTAATAGGAACATCAGTTCCAACTAAAAGTTCTATTTTTAAACTCAAAGGAACAGATCTCTTTCGTGTCATGGAAGCAAACATTTGAAATATTTGAAACATTTGAAACAAGAAAGGATGTATCATGCTCTTTTGTAAATGCTGCTCTCAGACGTCCAATCTCTGCAACAGTGGAGCCCAAGACAGATCATTAGGAATGACATCTATGAAGTTCCCATGCACCTCCAGTGGTTACAAATTAATTGATTTTCTTTTCTTCATGGCCTACGAGGAATCCAGAATGAATGCCATGCTTTTTAACATGTTATGCTCTGTTCAAAATGATGAGAACCTAGATGGCCTCTGTGAAGCCCCAGGCTGATACGTCTAAATGTCTTCTGTTGGTGGAACTGGCAGGTCCCTTTATGTCGTGATATGCTGAACATTTTCCAAAAACTCTTGGGAGTCTTCAAAATGCAGGGCCCTTGTTCTGTACGCTGCATTCACAACAGAGCTATGTACTAAGTCTGCTCCACCTCCTGCAATAGGTTAGGAGATAAGATTTATTCTCTACTTCCCATCAGCAGATGGTGTCCAGTCACTTCATGGCAAGTAGGGTATCAGTATGCCTAGTGTTTACTTGGGAAGACTACAGAGCTTAGCACGTGTCATTTAATAACAAGAAACCACAAGACTTTTAATTTCCATTTCTCTTGCCTCTGGGTCATCTGATTTTCCTTCCAGGCAGGTGAGAACTGTAGATTCCACTATTCAACAAAAAAATATTCACAGCTAGATGCTACTACATTTTCCTGGATTTTGGACAGTACATTGTTTTGTAGTACTGTGTTAGTGGAATTTTTAGCACTGAGAATAAAAATAGAATCCTCATTTATATGTGAACCTCTATTACAATGTTGAATAATTACATTGTTTCAGCCATCTTCTTTATTGAATTTTCTCTATATTATTTCTTTGTCTTTCTTTGGACTCTGAAATATGGGGAAGACTTCTTCCAGAAGAAATGCAGTGTCACTTCTTGAAATTAATTGATGTAAAATGAGTTTTAAAAGCAAAGGCTTGCCTTGTAGATTTCCAGGTTATAGTTTCAATATTCTTCAGAGTTTTCTGTTGCTCTTTCTTGATAAATGAATTCCTTCTCAGCTTTTAATTATGAGAAATACGTGCTAATATTAGAAACACAAAAGAGCAAGTAAATAAAGATTAGCCTTTCTCCAAATTAAGATTGACCTGATTAGATCTACATTTCCAAAGCCTGTTTTAACTACTGATATCATAATAAAACTTTTAATATACTACATCCCAAGAACTCTACTATTGAGATTTGCTTTTTTTTTTTAAACTATAATTTAAATACTTGTAATAAGAACACCTTGGAATAATTCAAAGCATGTTTCACTCATTTGACAAGGTATTTAAATTACAGACTTTATTTTAGCTCACAAAGTAAGCTTATTTGCTCTTTTGGGGCTCAGAAAACAATAATTGCTTCATTTAAGAATCGACCCTAATTTCATTTTAAATCTTGGTAGAGGATTGCTTATATGATGTGAATGGGTATAGAAATATCCAAATCTACCATAAGAGTTATAGCTTTTTATTTGGAAAGCTTTTTATTGAGAAAGTCCTACACAGTATTCAAATTGCTGTTTCAGATCTGTTTATTCCACGGTCATGAAAAATACCAAAAAGATACTGAAATATGAAATATTGAAATATTTGTATGAGAAAGAAGTTAAACATCCTCCATCTGGCTTATCTTGCTTTTCTGTCTATTCACTGTGGGATGGATGCATTTTGCATTTACTTTCAATTCTTTGTCAAAAGAAGAGAGGGAAAGATGTGGAAGCCATAAACAGGACTATGCAAAAGATGTTGAAAAATACATCTCTGTAAAAGAATAGAATGTGTAAGAAAAATGTGGGTTTTGTTGTTTGTTTGAAAACACCCCTATTTTTAATTTAAATAGCAGTTGGTTTTGCTCTTAAGTAATAATAATAAAGAAACAGTTCTGTACTTTGTTTCAGTAAGGAGAAAAATGTAGTAATGGTGTCAAGTATGTCAGATCTGATCACAGTTATACATAAGCAATGTACAGTGGCATCTGAATAACAGAGAAATCAAGTGAGGGTTTGTTTGTTTTTCCCCTCCTCTTGTTTCTCAGGACCATGCACAAAGTAGGCCTTCAAACTCTTCTGCTCTTAGGGTACTCTGGAACATGTCTTGTTGAAGGCTTTTCACAAAAGCTATACCTTCACACTTTTTTGTCCATAATCAGAAGTTAATTGGTCCAGACCAATCAATGCATGGGGCAAGACAGTATATGGGCAGAAAACAACACCTTGGTTTAAACCAAATGCTTTAGGAGACCTGAAGACACCAAGTTACTGAATTTGTACTGTTTTAGCTCATTACTAAATACATTCCTTCTATTCCACAAATCTGCCATCTGGCAGAGAAATGATAGAAGAACTTCTGATTCTTTTTGTCAGAGTACACAGCCTCCAAAAAGCCCAGTCTCCTGGCTTTAAAGCCAGTTCTTTTTCAATTCTAATGGACTCTTTTTGACTTGTGGAGGAGCTCTTCACTGCTCTGTCTCCATTGAAAGGACACAGGGTAAAACTCCTAATGTGGACAAGTTTACATCTGGTGGAAGAGTCTCTAAGGCAGATGGAGAGGACACAATCCATTCATTTTGATCATAACTGAATCTTTCAGGGCACAACCTGACATAAATACATCAGAGTCAGTGTCCAATTTGAAGACAGTCTCCTCCAAAACATCTTTTAGAACATAATCAGAAATTAAGTGGGCCCATTTAAGGTCCTCAGAAAACCTCTTGCCAGAAGGAAACCACCTGCTGTTGAATGAAATATAACTCCCTCCAGTTTTTTTTCTATACCCTTGCTGACTGCTGGAGACTGATAAATATGGATCTGTTCACAAAATGCAGGAAAGCTAAAACAGACATAGAAATGTATCTAACTTCTCAGCAGGGCAAGTCATGGCCTTTTTTCAGCCAAGCTTTACCAGAAGCTCTATCTAGTTTGCTGCTCACAGTCACCCTTGAAGAAGGTTTTGAACGTTAGGTTTTCTTCCTTTCCTCTGAGTGTGTATAGTTCAGATTAGCTATTATAGCTCAGATTTCTTCCTTCAACGCATAGTGTGGACAATCATGCTTTTTTCAGATAAAATCTTCACCCTTCTTTCCTGGTGATGTGAAGAGAAACAAGGTTTCACTTTTTAAATTTTTCATGATTTATTAAAAAATTAGCTCTTCTGTTTAATAAGGGAGAAATAATATAGTTATTTTGTACAAAAAATACAGAATCTTAGATCTTATGGTACTCTTATGTTCTTTGCTCAAAGGGACAAGTCAGTAACTCTCCAATGTTGGCGCTCAAATTTAGATAGGACTCTAAATAAAACCAAGAACTATAAATACTTTATCTCATAATCTGTCTTTCTGTAGCTAGCCACACCTGAAGTAAGATGATGCCTGTTCTTTAGAAGACAGAACAAGATGAGTAACACATTATTATGCAAAGCATGTTGTAGTTAGAGCTGTTACTTAAAAATCTGGCATAATGCTAATACGGATGCTGTTATACATTGTCTAGCACTTCTTATATCAAAGGCGGGATGCACTATGATCTCCATCAACCCTAAAATCACTTGGAAAAGAAGAGTAGTTTCTTGATTTGTTTTAGCTGAGAGATTTTTCTAACGTAATGGATAATTACTGAAGAAGGAGTGTATGTGTCTGCATGAGAAAGAACATAACAGAAAAAGAAACAGAAACAAAAATTACAAATCAGATTGGTAAATATGCATGAAGAAAGAATAAAGAAAAGAAAGAAAAAGAATAAAGGAAAGAATGTATTGTATTTTGGAAATCCTGTTTTCTAGTGTGCTGACAATGGCACCAAACATTCCTGCTATTCCTAAAAATAAATTAAATTTTCTGGAAAATACAGCGTAGTGAAAGCTGTGCTGGTAGAATGATCAAATAGTTAATGCATAATAACGTACGTAACAATGTACCACTGTACCCTATCTCACGTATGAAGCTGCCTAGCTAGTTTACTGAAATAGTAAAAAAAAAGGAATCTTTGTTTCTAATTACAAGTATATTTATCTACCATGAACGGACTAAAACTGTGAAGAAAATAAGTTGGTTAAAAAACAATTATTGTGCACTTCTTTTGTTTTAGGCAGAATAACCTTTACAGCATCCTATGATTCATTAGTGAATATGTCAAGAACCTGTAAATAACACTTGAAGCTTTCTTTTTTTTTTCTCTTAATTAAACTAACAGTGAAACTCTTATCTCTTGAGGCATATGCTGCTGCCCTGAATATTTTAAGCAATATTTCATTCCTTGCAGTTGTTCTCAGTTTAAACATGAAGGTGAATTAAACAAGTACTAATATTCCGTTCAAACACAAAATTATGAGATTAAACATCTTTAATATAACTAATTTGCTTGATCTACACACAAGGATCTGGCCTTTCTGATTTTTATAGAGCATAAGTTGTTTTGCATTAGTGGATACATGTAGTCCCATTTACAGCTGTTTAGTAGCTCCAGTCATGCAGTAAAATGAGCTTTTTGCCTTTTTTGAAATAATGAAGCTACAGTTAAATTTTGATCTAAACTTCAGCATCTTTTTTCCTCTAAAGAGAGACTTATATGATTTTTAATAATTTAAGAGAAGTCCTTAGTTTTCTATTTTTCTTACACCCAAATAGATAGAGGCCACTGTTTCACCACCTGTTGAAAGGCACTGAAATCTCTTCAGCCATTTTATTAACTAAAATTCATTTTGTAAACCTCTTCTGTATTTCAGAAACATATCCATCATGGCTTAGAAAGCAGCAAATTTCTATTGCCTTTAGGCTCTATTTGATGTTTTGGTTGTATAATGTAGTCAAGAGATGTCAAAGGTAAGGTATAAGTGGAAAAATAAACACTTCACCTTCTCATTGCTTTGCTTCAAATGCATGACAAATACAGCAACAGTATTTTCCACCAGAAGGTGCCTTTGGCACCAACAGGACTGTTCTTCCAGCAGGTTCCATCAGACGCTATTTACATACATCGCAAAATGCTCTCATGTTTAGGATGAAGTTCCACTCTACTTTTCTGTTTGCACGACTACATTCTGTACTGGATAAATTCTTTTGTTACCTTGGAGATCATATATTTTACATGTTAACCAACTTATCCAGCTTTATAGAAAAATGTCATATAGTCATCTTAGGATGACTTTCATTGCTGGTTTTTATTTAAAAACATCAGAGGTGTAATTCTATTAACTGCTCTGCATGTGACTAATCATGGTAAGTCATACAAAAGTTAATATCTGTTTGCAGGATTCCTCCTTGCACTCCTCCATTTGTTTCTGCCTTCCATTCTTGATTCCATCATTTATGGACCAAGAATTTAAAAATTCCAATATTCAAATATTTAGTCTATACATGAGTGAGAAGGGAAGCTGCCTAAATTTATCTCTCATCCCTTTACAAGCACAATAGTACCTGGATATACTTTTAACTGACTTGAAAATTCCAATCAGAGCACTTTGACTACAATCAAAAACTCATTTGAGGAATGGGAAGACATCAAATGGGTATCAGGACCTTGAATCAAGTCCTTGGTAGGTGGTAATCTTTTCTTTCCCTCAGTAACAAACTCAATTGTGACTATCCACAAACTTTAAACTTGAGCCAGTGAGCACTCTGCTAAAGGGAACAAAACATGCCTCAAATTCCTAAGCTGCTCCATCTGTATACAGATCACTTCATTGCTGCCAGGAGAAAGCCAGGAGCTACTTTAGATCTCATTCTATGATTCTATGAAGAAAATTAGCTCTACCACAGCCAAAACTAGGACAGTAGGGTATGCACAACTACAGACAATAGGATGTGAAGATAGCAGAGCCTTATTTACCTAGGTGTAGAAGATGCAGCCGAAGTGTCCTGTGTCCCAACTAAACTTTAAAAACACAAGTGAAGTACCAAGAAATCCCCTCAAATAACCCCCACTGAATCTGCGAAAAAAGTTCCTGTTCACAAGTAAGCTCCTCTAGCTTCTTCTAGGTTATTTATAAAGGACATACAATTTATAATTTTATTTACATACTAAAAGAACAGACTGAAAAATAAATTTCATAAGAAGAGAGTGACTTTTCCTTGTTTCTATATCTATGTAGTAAAAGTGTAAGAAAGCTAAATAAATTCAGCTTAAACCTCACTTAATTTGTCGTTTGTGTTTGCCACCAGAAGACCTGCACAAGTTTTTATGGGAAGCAGTACCAAAAATTATAACACACATTTGTTTTATAATTTATACTAGTACAATATAATTTTATTTATACTCTGATTTTCAGTGACTTAAGTGAACCCTATTATTTGTATTTTTTTCTTCTTCATGGGAACATTCAATACATCTATTTTACACATAAACATGTTATTTAAGTTTTGATTGCCTGTAATTCATCAACCTTGTGCATGTTGTCTCTTAAATCATACTCATTGGAACTATGTCTCCCTTTTGCCTATTTTTCATACTGTCATCAGTAAGTAATAGCTGTGAAAACAAACATAAATGAATGTATGCATCTTTCAATCTATATATAGAACGAGAGATATGTACATTGCTGTCTCAGACATGAGAAATGTGATGCATTCCCTGTGGTCATTAGCCTTCTTGTGACAGCTGTTAAACAGTGCTGCTTTTGGAGCAATAGAAAAGCTCTGGATGCTTCTAAAACCCTGGTTATCCTGCAGTAAGTAACCATTCATCCTTCACTGATGATACTGACCCCCTGCTTGGTAAAGATGAAACTTGTTGTTTTTTGGGGAAATGTTTAGGCTTCTCTTTAGCACTGAGCCATTGTCTCATGCTGTTCCTCTTGCTGCTTGGCTGATCTTGAGCCTGGGATAATTGTTACAGGGGTCATAGACTTGCAGATGAAAATAAAACATCTATCCTAGATAAGCATTATTAGATGGCAAAGGAGTTACTAAGCTGATGTATTACATGCTGTACCATTACTGTATCATTTTATTACAGCAGCCTGTACAGCAGAGGAGAGGAAGAAAGAGCTATAAAACATTTAAAGAAATTTCACTTGATGAAAGCAGGAGTATGTCTGGCAATGACCATACTTTGTCTCTAGACACCTACATCTATCAAGGACAAGACAAGTTATAGGACAAGGATGCAGAAGAAAATGAAGCAAGTGAAGCAAACCTAATTAGTAGAGTAATAGGATATTAAATCTATGCTATATCCTTGCATCTATCTAAAGGTGATAACCAATTGTATCATGTAGTTAGTCCTATACAAACTTTTTAAATCTGTAGTGCAAATTTAATAATGTTAATGAAGTATTAAATGCATCACATTAGGTAACAAATGCTGCAGGGTTTCTTGGGGAAAAAAAGAAAGTAATACAGGTAAGATTTTTAGATAAAAATCTCACTTTTGTTCTTGTTTCCTTAAATTACAGAAGTTGAAAGAACTGTTTCTTGTGGTTTAACCCCGAGAAGTTTGATACTTACAAGATACAGTTGGAAGCCAGTATTACATGCTGCAAATAATGATTAAAATACACATCTTTAAAAGACAGTGGTGATTTTTTTTCCTAGCTGTATTATTCTAGTAGCCAAAAATGATTTTCAGTTGAGTATTTGTGAGTACTGCTAGAGAGTATAGCTTGAAAGGCATAAGATGACATTAAATTCAAAAGAGGTGGCTGTGCTTCTATGTAATTGTCTCTTTTATGAAAATTAGAAATCCAGAATAAACTATTCACTTCTCAAAATGAAAAATAAGAAGAATGGGGGCACTTCACAATTCTAGACATGGTATACTGAAACCCTGTTGCATCTAACAACAGAAAGACATAGAGCATAAGACAAACAAAGCAAAACTCAAGCAGGAGAACTTAGACATTAAATCCCAAATAACACACATACTTCAAGAACTACTTCTGTGCAATAATGGATCCAAAATATGGTGAAATTAGTTTTTACAGGGGTCTTGTTTGTTTCTTTGGGGGTTTTGGGGTATTTTTTTTCTTGTTTTCTTTTTTTTTTTTTTCACTTTAGGAAAGCAGGAACATTAAAAAGGGAAATGATCTGAAAAGTAATCTTGTAAAAAATAATATATTTTCTTACGGTTCAGTAGAAAATGTAGACCAAGTTGGTATTCTTGGCATGAAGTCATGCTCTTGCTTGCATTTTCATATCTGAAATGGCAAGAGACTTGTCATTGCCATGATGACAGGTAAACACTTGAACTGGATGCCCAAAGAGGTGATGCTGTTTCCAGGAAGTCCTAAGACCTGACTGAATAAATCTCTGAGCAACTTGCCCTGACCTCATAGCTGACCCTGTTTTGAGTAAGAGGTGAGACCAGATGACCTCCCGAGATCCCTTCTGAGCTTGAACTACTCTGTCATTGTACAAATCTTGGTATGTGTCTGCAATCTCTACCATGACGTGCTTTGCTATTTGTGACAGCTGACAATTGTTATTTTTACTTACTGCATAAAGCAGTTGTAAAAGGAATGTCTCTGCCCTTCTCATACTCAGGGTGCTTCTGCTTCATGCAGGATCACAGAAGGCAAGGTAGCAAGCACTTTTTATAACCACTATGAAGGACATGGAAGAAAGCATCACATGTTAGAGCTAGGAGTTAAGTCAGTACAAGTACAGCAGTAGTAGTGTCCTCAGGCTGAAACTCACTAGACTCCGACTCTTCTTCCTCTCCCCATATGAAAGGACATGCCTGAAAAATCCATACTTAGTGTAATCTCTTATTTGCACTTTGATTCCTCACGCTTTAAAAGAACTTTACTTACATATCTGTTCCAACTTGTGGTGCGCCAACTTTCTGAATGCCATCCCAGCTGCCACTCAAAAGAAAAAACAGGACCATGTCTAATTTTTGGCTGTTGTATTTGGCTAACAGTGTAAAATCAAAGATTCTCCTATGTCGTGAAATACAGACAATGTGTTTCAAACAGTGACAATATTGTGAAGTAAGCAGTTTTCTTTTACTTAGTCATATAAAATTCCGATTTTGGTGACTGAGAGGCAGTGACCTCAGGATGTTATTCACATACCTGCAGAAGAGTTGCCAGTCAGGTTTGCAGTTTGACATCTTAAGTAAAGGCGAATAACATGACTTCTTTGTAAAAAAACTCATTTGTACCAATTAGATAATGTAATAGTTTAATTAATTAAGAAACACAAATTAATTAAAAATTCCTCATTCCATAAAATCTCTTTATGTCTTTGTGGCACTCTCTGCAAAGCTTAGAATACATTTTCTAAGCAAAAATGTTAGATTCATAATATTTTATAATATTAATCCTATCCATAAATGTGACAGAAAAAAAATCTGCTAAGATTTTCCAGTAGAAAATGTATTATGTCTCTTGCAATGAGGAAAATGATCTTTCGTTCATGAAAATACAATATTTATTATATAAAATCAAATATAAAACATAAGTATAAACTGCATTTCTTCCGAATGTCATTGGTTCATGTATTTTGTGCCTTATTTTTTCTTCTTGACTATGTAGATTACCATAATATATTGTTTTACATTATCCTTGGTATATTATAGAAGATACTGTCTTCAAAGAAGAAAGATAATATTAGCTGAATGAACCATAATTGCCTGCAGTAGTCTAGGTAGATGCAATTTGATGTCAAAATCTCTATAAAAAAATGTCTCCACATTGCAAAATAAGTATTTCATACTTTGTTCTACAAAATTATCTTCAGCCTTTGTACAAACTCAATAGGCACTTATAATTTTATTGTTTTGGTTTAGAGCACATAGGGCTTCCAAACAATCCGATATTTTTCTACTAGGCAGAGGAAAAAAGATCATGCAAAAAAAGTGCCATCATTTTGCACTGTAGATCAGCATGAGATCTCGCCTCTCTTTTCTTTCTCACCCTGTCCTCCACCTAAGAAAGAGTGTTTCATTCTTCAGGTGATACCAGACTGTTTTTTACAATTCCTTAGGTGCCTTAGCCTTTTTGTGTTGCTAAGGACCTTCCATTTCCCACTCTACACTCTGCCAGCTCTGTACCTCTTCACCCAAGATGCTGTGAAAGTGTTTTCTTTTGTATTCTATTCATGCTGTTGTTTTGGTGCTGTTATTCTCATGGCCTTGCTCCCAGAAACTCAGTGGTGTTTCTACTTCAGTTTCTCATGGGAAACAGTCACCATCAGTGCAAGAAAGACCCTTCTTTTCCCTTGTTCTACCTGCTGCCCAAGATAATCCTTACTTATATTAGTGGGGACAACAATATGCATCCAGAAAGGTTAGCAGCCAAGTAATGTGCAGTACCTGGCCCCATCTAGTCGCAAATTGCAGTATCATAAGCAGCAACAACCAGCTGGGAGGTTGAGCAGTTCCTGATGGAAACTGTATAGTTGCTAAAGGAAAAGTATTACAGAAGGAATAGCCTACTGTATCAGAGAAACCACACAGAGAAATCCCTGTTGCTTCTTTTAATAAACTGGGAAGAATTTTCCCTTTCCTTTCTCTCTCTCTCTCTCTTTCTTCTTTCTCTCTTCTTTCTTTTTCTTTTTAACTTTTAATGTTCTGAAGCACATTTCACAATTAAAATGGCTGTTTGCCATCAGTTGCAGACTGCACTATTAAGTCTTTGTGCATTTGAACGCGTCCAAACATCCTTTGTACAACACTGTGTATCTCTGGAACAGATGCACTAACTTCTCTGACAGCTTTGCTCCTATGCTTTTATGTTATAATAATATCAAAACCAGCTTGTACGGCATCTGATTGTGATGTTGTTAATTTGCCTTATAGTACCTTGTACAATGCTGTGTTTTCGACTTTAAGCAGCTGTGTGGGTCTTAGTTATATCACAATATTGATATAAGTTTTAGGTGGTCAGTGGTCACCATGTCATTATATTTTAAAGTAAGTTATGATCTATAGATTTGTAATCTCAAATATTACAATGAGAAAACTGAGAAGGAACTGAGGCACAGCTATTTGAAGATACTAAATATATATATATATAAATACGCATATACATATTTAAATACATAAGATAGAGGGTTTCAACTCAGAAGTAATTAAAGAAAACCTGTTCTCCAGATCCACCAGGAGCTCCAGGAAAAATAAAGCACTCTTATGAAATTAGTATGGTATTAGAAGGGTTGACAGTAAACTCACATAATCTATGAAGTTTCCTTGCATAATATAGTCACAGTATTTCAATCTTTGCTGAAAAGTTATGCAAGAAAAATACCCTTCTTCCGATAAGCATCATCTCCAAAGAAAAATTACAATATGTTTTAATGTAAAATTAAGGGTTGTAAATAGGAAAGCATGATTTCTTGAAAAAATTTTCAGAGACATTTAAATTGGAAGAGGAACAATAATTAATAGACTCCTGCTAAGCTTAAGAACTCTTCCTCAGCAGAGAAATGGTTTCCGTTCATCTCTAAGAGATATTTCCAGGAAAAAAAAGAGTTTTGTTATATAGGATAGCAAAGCTAATTTTTAAAAAGCAATTGAGCTGAAAGAATACCATAGAAATCAGATTTTTCAACATGAATACAAAGCAATCCTAAGCCCTTTTAGAGCACAGCAGAAACTTAATCCATGTCATGGAGTCATAGAATGTTTTGGGTTAGAAGGAACCTTAAAGATCATCTAGTTGGAACAGACTAAAATGTTGTATTAACTCCTTGAAAATAGCATCTCTACAAGTTTAATAATGGATTAGATTTTATTCCTCTACATCCACAGGTTCAGTGCATATCTACTACCTTTATTGTAATTTGGACATAACTTGAAATATTTATAACAGTTTTATAAGGATAACATCTTCATCTAATGCAATGTCTAAATGTGTCGCCATTTTACAGCATAGGTTTAGTCTTTCTTTTGTAAGTGAGGATCATTCAGAGGTTCAGGTACATCAGCAGCAAACTCAGATAGGAAATCTCCACTTTGTTTCCAACATCAAACAATTCAAGAACTGCAAAACGAAAAGAACAAAAGAAATAAAACCTTCAGCTGTTGAAATATATTATGTGTATGAACATAAATTGTTGTTGCTCAAATATATATGAACAATAACCTGAGTGATTGATTAAAGATATAAAAACAAGGGATATGGGTATGTGAGTGTCTTATGAACAGATATTTCTGGTTTTGTTAGGAGGATGAGATGTTATTTTTATTTAGAAGTATGTTATGTATTTTATCATTCTTTCTATAATTCTCAGCATTTTTGTCCATATTCCAAAACCTCCTGCTGCTTCTAAAGATAAAGGCAAGCTTCTAGTTTTAACTTTCCTTTATTTAAACAAAACAGAAAACAAAACCATCCTCCCCTGGGAGGGAGGACAGAAAATTAATCACTCCTTTATAGTCAGCTGCCTTCTTCTGTAATTTGGCATTCTAATTCAAATTAATTGAACTTGCTTGTTTTCCATAAACAAGGAAATACTTTTATGTACATTTAATATATGATATAAAATTCTATGTTCTCATAATCATAAGTGCAGCTTCAGAAAACTTACATTCGACTATTTTTATTGTGCTCCGTTCTGTTTGCTCCTATAAGAGATCATGAAACTTCTCTTGTGATTTCATTAGTGTTTGTTTATATATGCATTAGGTATGTTTATAATGCATATATATATGCATTAAATTTACATGTGGTGTTCTAAACATGGCCAGTTTTAGAAAGTGTTTTCTAACCTGTAGGTTGAAGTCTGTAGGTACATATTCTATTAAGGCCCTGTCAAAGCATTCTAGATCCTTTTTCTTGCATAACATCAAATTTTTAACTTACTTTAAAAGCTGATCTTCAGTTTCTGTCAGTTGCAGTCAAGTTACTGACATAAGATGAATACCGGTGTTTTATAATTTTTGTATATCAATAAGAAAAATCTCTGGTAATAACCAGATAACATCAATGCCAAAGAATTGAAAGTAGTCTAAAATAATAGATGTGGGATACAATCATTAACAGCTAAGCTATTCAATCATCTGTTGGATATTCTACTTCAGGCTAAATGGCCAAACTTGAGCAACTGACACATGAATCAAGTCAAGAGATTCTCGGGTTAAAAAGGTCATAAAGGAATTCATATTTCTTTTCAGGTGCTTACATAAACAAGGTAATATTCAGGTAAAATCAGGACGATTCTATTTCTTTAGAAGATTTGAAAAATGAGCTGTATGTAGGACAATGTGAAATACCATCAGGTGAGAAACCAGCTGTTGTCTGCTACAATTTGAAAAAAACCATCTAATATGAGCCCTGAATTTCTTTTCATAAAAAACCCAAAAACAAAAGCCAAAAAGAACCCAAAAACCCACCCCAGGATGGATGAAATGGTAAGGAATTTAAAAAGGATACAACCGCAGTTATTCTAAAGAAAGTGAAAAAGCTGAGAACTTATGCTACCAGACTTGATCAATGGTTTATTTTTTATCTATGTTTCCTCTCATTTAACTTTAACAGTAAGCAGCTGTTAGCTTGATTAAAATTATAATTAAAAAAAAGATTGTATGCTTTTTTTCACTGTCAAAGTAAGAACGGCAACTCTTTTTATTTTTCATGACAAGCTGTCTTTCTCCTCCTGAAAGGCCAAAAAATTAAATAATCAATGAGTTTCATCTTTATTTAGAAGTGAGCTGTGAGCTTGGACAGTATGTACAGGCCAGCTGTGTGTTCCCACCTGTGATGCTGAAATTACAGAGAAGAAAAATGAAATATAATAAATTTTTTTTTTTTTGAGCTTATCCTTTCATTTCTTGTGGGATAGTTTTTATCCAGTTGCTTTATCTCTGTGGGGAATATCTTGCAATATTAACTAAACCCCAAAAAGCCTCTTAATCTGTATTTATTTCTAAGTATGTACCTTCCTGGGTTAATCCTGTTCAACTCCAGGTGTAGCTCTAAAGAAAGAAATTCTTATGCAGCTATAATATCCATGTCCTGCAGGAAGGCAGAGCTTTTTCTATTAACATTATCAATAAAAGAAAAATTACTGCCAACTGGAATTTGCATTGAAATGGAGTGGTTATACTTTTCATCAGTCTCTGTCATCTCTAGCTAGTGGTGTGTGTACTCCTGCTCTTTTTCATCACAAACTCAAATGAGTTCACCTATACTGTGTTTTGTCAATATTCTGTTTGATTTTGTACTGGAAGGGAAGTGGTAGCTTGATAAGATCACTTACAGTTGAGAGGAATTTCATTTGTTCCTCATCACCTCTCAGCTAGCAAATTGAGATTGATAGCTGATATTTTGGTTTGATTCATGACTGTTATAATGCAGAAATCTATATGGCATTTAAAAAAAAAGTTTCAGTTTGACTTCTGGGGGACATTCCAGAGTTGATTAGAATATACAGTGTAGATAGAGTCAGGAAAACCGGCACTTTGGTTGATGTAGTGGTTTTCATTTTAGATCTTCCTTGGTAACCAGGTTGTAACCGAAGAAGTGGTCATCTTCCCAGTATTTCATGCGATTTTTTTACGTAAACCAGGATATAAATAAAAAGGGGGAGAAACCTCTTTTTCTTTTTCCTTTCTGGTGGATCTGGGAGCAGGTTCTCTGCTATCGGCTCTGCTCGTGTGGAGGAGTAAAGCCCAGTGAGGCCTTGTGGACCTTGGGAAGCGGAGAGTGCCGGCGGTCGCTTGATGCAATTCTGCTATCTTAAGGAAAGTAGTAAAATTTTCTCTTGTTAGTTCTTTATTGGTTACTCCTGGGTTTTTATTGTGTATATCTGTTTTGGTTTTTTTTCCCTCTCCCTTTTCCCTTCGGGGCAGGGGGAGGTGTTCGGAGTCCCTTCTTCTGTGTACATAATATTCTAATTGTATATAAGTGTAAATACATGTGTATATTTTTGTACAACTTTAGTCTGGTCATTTCGATGTTTCAGTAACTTTTCCCTTCTCCCTTTCCCTTGTGTTCATACAGGGGGGTAGGGGGAGGAGAGGCTGCAAACTGTAAGGTTTCAGCATTTGGCAGGAAAGTCAGATCCAAACCGTTACAGTTGACTCTTGAACTAGGGTTCAGTGATGGAAAGACGAATCAGCTTTGTGAATGCAGTGATGGAAATTTAGGAAGAACAGCAACATCTAGTGAAGCTATTTCCAATGCTGGAGTATAAAGTGCTAGCCAGGCATGTGCTTGCTTTTCATACATACTGTCAAATCGCATTTTAATGAAGACTACTTTGCTAGTAAAAGAAAATATTCAATGGTTATTTCCTAAGAGTCTTTTTATGTGAAAAGAATATACCTTTTCTAAGTTTCTTTTATTTCTCCTTTCATCAAAAATTTCACAGTAGGGCAGGATTTATCTGTCTTGTTATTACTTCTCACTATAAGGCTTCACTAAATCATTCTAAGGGAGTCTAGAATCTACAAGTACCTTTATTTTAGTCCAAATAAATTTTACTTGGAAGCAATAGATAGATTGGTGTTTGAATGTGTTCATCTTGTTAGAGGCTTTCTACTGGAGGCAGAAACTGCTTTCTCTAGTTTCAAGACAGTCTTCCTTGAGAGCTAATAAATCATATTAAAAAGTGAATTGATCATAGACATAGACATAGTTTGTCAGTTGTTTACCTTCTGCAAATTCTCCTCAATACATTTTAATTACATGTTTACATTAACATTTATATGATTTAACACAAAACGGGGGGGTTGCATTCAGTTCAGGAAAGTATTTTTTTGCCGATTGATTCTATCCTTTGTTATTTATTGAAAATTGACCTTGACAAGGAGGCTTGAATAGGCCTGATATCATTGTGAATGAAAATTGCTGCCAGGCAACCCATAATTCCTCTCCAGGGTGAGTGAGATGCTACAACATTATGAGTTCTCTGCTGACTGCTGTGAACAGGCCAGAACTAAATATATCCATTGGATAATGATAGCATTTGGCACCTTCAACAAATGAAAAACAAAGCATGGAGAGATGTGATAGAAAGGGAAGAAATCCTTTCTCTTTCTGAAGTCTTTGGACTTCATTTGGAACCATGAGGTCCCAAATCTAAGAATTCATTTATGCCTTATGGCAATATATGCATGCAGATTTACCAAACTGTAAGTTAAAATAATAAGTCATAGCTAAAACTGAAGAGATGCATTTTCTCAATCCACAGTTCTAACTTACTGGCATAAAAGCAAATTCATGCTGAAGAAAAGTAATAATGGTGTCAATTATGATAAATTGAAATATAATATTTGCAATTCAAACAAAAATAACTGGACTTGTATATAGTAAAAAAAAAAGTTTAATTGTGAATATTATTTACAAACTATTTTTGATGTACATACAATAGATCATGTGACCAATCCATCCTACATATATTAATTAGTACAAATGAATGCGATAAGTACACAAGCAATTCTAATTTCCATTAGGAAATGTATATTGTGTTATTTATTTGGTGCTACAGCTAAATCTTATCTAGATTGTAGATCTTGATTCACTCTATGCCAGCATGCAAACTTACCCAGACACCAAATCAGCTTCAAAAACCATCTGTTTTCTCTACTCTGAAAGAAGAAATGGAGAAAGAACTTCAGCAGGGTAAAGTGGGGTTTATTAGTTTTTTTTGCTAGCACCTTTTCCGAAAAGATAGTGTACATCTATGTTTAATGCAGACCACTCGTAGCCCTCAGAGAACATTCTAGCTCTTGAGAGCTGAGTAGTTGAACTGGAGAGGTTCACTCACAGTAAATTTAAGAACACCCTTGAGCAGATTATTCTCAAAGCAAACAATCCTCTGTGCTTAGAAAGGCAGCAGAGCTTCACAGAGCTCGTCAGGAACATCACACAGCAGAATCAAAGTCAGGATATCAGTCCTGTTTTCTGGGAGGATGCCAAACTGAAAGAAAGGGGAAATAATCCCTCTGGGAGACATCAGTGTTCCTTTCCTGATTAAAAGATGGCCATTTAACCTGTTACACTGAGCAAATCTTTTTGGAATCAGAAATCCAACCTGTAAGGTAGTACTTCAGCGGTAGAAATTCTATTTCAACCAAATTGACAGCCTCTTATCCCAGAGAATACTGTATAGTGATTTGTCTGCTAATTATATAAGAGCCTGATCTCATGCAGAGCCTGGATCCACCCTAGAAAATTCTGAATAACTACAGACATGTTGGCAGACTGGAATCCAATAATTAACCAATGAGGATATATGCTTAGTGTAAATATAATTACTTGGAAGAGTAATTATAGTCTCATATAAAATTTTTACCATTTCTGTTTTACACCATACTTAGTCCTTTCCATATCCCACAACTCAGACACTGTCAAGTATCTAAGCTCTTTTTCTTTGTTTTAGAAAACAAATAGACCAGGCAGTAATTGTTAAGAATATGATGGACTAGTACCTGAACTTCACAAAAATCTTATAAAAGTGCATTTTCAGCATATGCTTTTTCACTCCTTTCACTTTTTTTACATGAGGTTTATATGTGCCTGCTACTAGAATTAGCTTCTACTTGTACAAGACTATGAAAAAACCATGTTTTGGCAACTTTTTTTTTTATAGCTCTGTGTGAACAACAAAATTTAGGACATTTTCTTGTCAAGACCACTTGTGTAGCATTTACCTAGCTAGCTAGTCCCTCCTGACTAAAGAGCAAGACAGATTCTGCAGACTTACATATAGTTTATCATGTAAGTAAATTTCACTTTGAAGAAAATGCCTGGTATTAAAACTTATAAATGAATTTAATAAGATAACGGCTTAGTATTAGAAAAAGATGCAACATTTTCATTTTCTAGACTTAGCATGAAATCTGGTATATGTTGAAGTCTATGTAGGCTAAATTGTTGTTCTCTAAAAGGTAGGTGTTTCTGTTCATGTACTACAAACAAACTAGAGCAAGCTCTGCAGCTGGGCTGTTACTTCTTGTTTGTTTATGCCAGATATTACTGTTATGGCTATTAATCCTGATGTGTCTCTTTGAACTTAAAACATCACTCCACAACGATGCAACAAGAATGGATTGATTTCTTCACTTTTTTACTGGAAATATTTTGAAGCAGGTGATGTTCTTGATTGGAAGATCTACTACTCATTTCCTAAGTGAGGTTCCACGCATCAAAGAAAAATGAAAATGTACTGTGTGTGATATATATATGTTTTATAGAGTTTATAAGTATTTGAAAATTTTAATTCTTTTTGCCACATTCCAATGCCACTTAATAGGGGATTAAAACGAATTCTGTCATTTAGAAAAGGGAACTTGAAGTTTCAACATAACTAGACTAAGTATACATAGAATTATAGAATCATATACGTTCTTTAAAAAGTGTGTTTGTGCATACTGCATTCATGATTGAATTAGTAAATACTCTTTTGTGTTCTGATTTTAGTCCTAATTCTCTATAATAGTATAATTCATCATAAGCATACAGAAACCTAATTCTCCCATAGAGATTTAACAACAGAAGTGACAAATGTTATAGTGTGAATAGTATTATTTTACACTCGTTTGTAATCTGAAGTCATAGTGCTATTTAACATGTGGAGAAGTGAATAGTAGAGCACAACTTAAGCAGTTGTAAACAAATAGTACAGTGAGGAGAAAGTGTTTTCTATGTTGATGTTGTCCACTACTAGCGTCAATATATAAAAAAATGATACTTTAGTAAAAGTTCAAATCTGAGTCGGATGATAATAAGTGATCCATGGGACTTTAAAAATTCTTCATTAAAATGAATAGCTCTCACACTTTATTCATTTCACATCCAACATTCCCATCTAATTTGTGGAAGTCACAATTTCGAGTATGCCACTTGAGAACTGAGCTTAATGACTAGCATTCTTTAGTTGCATAAGATGAGAAGAAAAATGTGAACAATCACACTGACAAGTGCCCTTTTAAGAACATTTAAAAAAAGTCCGTAGCGCCAAAAAAAGGCCAAACATGAAGATAGTTTGCATATTGGTTTGTTTACAATTTTCTCAGAAAGTACAAGCACACAGTGATGAAATCTCAGTCACAAACACACACACCCCCCCTCCCCTCCTCAGCTTTCAAGAGAGTTGAAAAACTTTATTATAGGGATCAATTATTTTGCATTATTATATTTTTAATTACTGTTTTATGAATTTTTTCAAAGCCTAGATGCAAATATCTTTATACTTTTAGCCCCTAACGTTTCACTAAATTTAAGAACCAGGCAGAATAACTATAATAATAATTTTAAAAATATACTACAAGTCTGAATATCTAAATAGTGGTCATAATGCTTAGAAATAATTAATATTTTGTTCATAAAAATATGTTTAACATCCTCTTTAGTCTTCAAGGCTATCCAAATCAAAACCATCTGATGAGCTGGTATACACTAGATATTTGTCTGATCTGTTCTCAAAAATCTTCCAACAACTCACTGTTTACTTTCCCCGACCTTTCTGTAGTATCTTAGCATGTATGCATATACAGGGATATGAACATTTTGGACTAAACCGCTACCATATTCTTTAAAACATTTTTTCACATATTGGCAGACATTTTTAATCTGTCATAGGTCATATTTGCTAAATCTCTGACCCTTCTCCTTTGTATTCTTTCCCACCCATTTGTCTTTGAGGAATGCAGTTTAACAGAAGATAAAAGGTTGAGAAATTCTGTTCTGTCCCTATCATACAAGGAAATGTTATCAGTGACAAGTTAGCAACATTCATAATTTCATAATAGATAATTATGATAATTATTACCTCTTTTATTTTGGTGGCTTGTGTTTTCCATTTCACTATATCTCGATCTATTTAATCACCGCTATATTCTGTTATACTCTATTAGTGAATGTAGTGGTGTTCTATATTTCTATTCCCCCTTTTTTTTTTTTTCTTTTTAATATGCTTTATGCCCTAAACAGAACAATTGCTTACAATATTAATGATCTGGAGTTATTAAACTTCAGTATCAGATGATAAAGACTATAGATACTGTACATAAACAATTAAACATTCTGCAATACTTAAGGATAAATACATAATTCTTTGTATGAGGGAAAACTAACAGTGCAGAGTACTATGACAAATTTGCTATATTACAAGCCTAAGAGGGCAAGTTTTGTTACAAATATCTCTACAAAAGGATGTAATAATCATAGTCTAGGTGAATTAATCTAGGTCAGTGACTCGGTGATTAGAACTTAGTTTACAAAGTGCTCAAATATTTAATTAAAATGTAACCTTAAGAATACTTGAATATAGTTCTCAAGTTTTCAATATGTTCCCTATAACTTGGTTTCAAAAATATTATGAAAAAATATTATCATCAGTCCAATTTAATTTAGAGTAGAATTAATCTTCCAAAACAGTTTTGGTTAATTTTATTTCTTTTTCTAAGTAACATTTTATTAGGCAATTACAATGTTATTCCTACCTATATAAAGTTGTGAAAAGGTTTGATATGGATTAATTTTAGACGTTTAGACTCTAAGTGCTTCTAGGAGTACCATATAATAATTTTTATTTCCCATCTATTAATAATAGATTAGTACAATTCTGCATTTACTTTAAGGTTTTGCTGAAGAGCAAACTCCCGATAATGTAACATCTACAATGGGCAGAATCAGGACATTTTCCAACATTGTTCTTGCAAAGAACTTTCTGTCCAGCTGGTTGGCAGTGTTAACCTGTCCCCTCACACTCCAGAGCAGCGAGCCCTACCGTGTTTATTTTCCTCCACAAGAAGAGGTATTGTAATAGTCCAATCCTGATTGTAAAGTGGATGTTAAATAAGAATTAAAGGCTTTCCAAACAGAAGTCTTTGCTATAAATACCAGTCCTAAAGCAAAGAGAAACTATTGGCAGGGCATATTCCTGTTTTTATATTGTATACTTAGGCATCTAGTGGAGTTGAAAGTATACAAATTCAGCTACCCAAGAATATTATACACTCTTCAGAAATTTGTTTCCCCTGAATATTTTTATTGTTCTTAGTCCATTTATTAAATAGATTTTACAATCTTTTATCTGTTTTTATAAAGAGCTAAAGGATTTTAGCCACCCATAGAATCAGGATAATTTAATTTTTGTGAGGGGTCAGGAAATGAGAAAGCAAATATTAAATCTCTAGTGTAAGCTGCTAATCTCAGAATTTGCCCTCCCCCCCATATTATTTTGTCATTCATAACCCTCCAGCTTCTAATACATGCTCTCTTTTCAAACAATCTACATACTTTTTTTTCCCTAAAGTTACAGAAATAGCATACCCTATCACAACAGACCACCTCATGAAAAGAATAGTGGGAGCTCATTTTTGTACTGTGAAACAACAGGTTCTACTCAGGAAGAGCTCATATTTATACAAAACTATCATGAATAGAGGCAACAGCACCTTTGCTGACATAATTGTCTAGTTCTAACAGATTTGTAGTGTTGTGAAGGATGCCCATTCTTGTAAAGTTTTTTGTGGCTCTGGGTTGACCTTTCTGCAGCCTTTCAGTACCTAAATGGGGCCTATAAGAAGAGAAGCTATTCACAAGGGGAGGTAGGAATAGGAAAAGAGGGAACAACTTTAGAATTAATAGGTTTAGATTAGATGTTAGGAAGAAATTCTTTACTGTGAGGGTGGTGAGACACTGAAAGAGATTGTCCAGAGAAGCTGTGGATGTCCCATCCCTGGAAGTGTTCAAATCCAGGTTGAATGAGGCTTTGAGTAACCTGATTGAGTGGAAGGTGTCCCTGCCCATGGCAGGGGGGCTGGAACTAGGTGATCTTTGAGATCCCTTCCAACCCAACTATTCTATGAATCTATGTGATTTTGCAGGAAATAGAAGTCCTTGTGACTTTATATTGTCCACCAAGTGCCACAGAAATAACAGTTCCGTCCTTCGTGGTGTGTCTTAAGACATTAAATGTGCATGATTTCCTCTTTGAATAAAAACTTGTAAAAATACTATAGTACCATACTATCCAACAGAATTATTACAACATTAAAAATAAAATTATCAAAATCATAAGGAAGAAAGTAACACAGAAAATCACAGGTAACGAATAAGAAAATACATTCTTGGGAGTATGACCATGTGAGCTTTTGTCCCGAGGTAGAGGTAATGTGTGCTTCAAATCGAATATCTATATATGTCAGGACTGTGCAGTTAGAAGAAGGATTTCATGGGCTTTGAAGATTTGCTTTAGCCAAGAGGCCTTAATGACATTTTCTTGTATATTTAAATATTCAGGTGAATTGATCTCTAAACACTTGTGGCTAACTGGGCAGAACACAGACATATGGCACATGTTAGGCATTTAGAATATTAAAAATGAGGAATTCTCCTGGCATTACCTCATCAAATGAGAGTATTTACTTAATTTTCACCTTTTTTCAAAGCAGAAGATTCCCTAAGGCAAATGACTCACTTCATCTAGCTGACTAGACTGACTTGACAGAATAATTATACAAATGCTTCAGTTCAGTACTTTTGGGATGACAGTAGGGCAGAAATCTTCATGAAGTTTCTGAGGCAGATGGGAGGAGACAGATATCTGACAGATGATTCTGTGTTGTTGTTTATAGTCCATTGTTGCTTTAAACAAATGTCGTCAAGGAAGAATATGGCTGATGTGTAGACCACACATTAGCCATGTCTGTTGCCATAAGTATTTATGGTATATACCACTGAAGCACATCAAAACTGTCTTGGTCACATGAAGATCAGCAATAAACAAAACCTGAAAATTAATGATCTGAAAAGGGATTTTTAACATGGAGCAAATGGAGCAACAGCAGGAGAATGAAGTCCATAATACCTTCCCCAACTTGAGACAGAAATTTGTCAAGGAAAGTCAGCTAGATCAACTGGATACCTTAGCCTACCTAAAGTAATCCCTCTTCACTTGAAATAGTAAACTGAGCACTTAGAAATCCTTCAAGAGGATGGATTTCCAAGTTAACTTAATTAAGTGTCATATGTCATTGGTGAGGGAAGGGGAATGCTATGGACTTGTAAATTATGTTGGCTGCTTATGTTACTTTGAGGTAAACATCTAAACATGCCTTGAGACCAAGGCCACTGACTTGGAGGAATTCAGGGAAATTGAAATTTTTATTAACCACAGATTTGCAGATATCACTGTACAATCATCCCTTTAAGAATCCCACTATAATCTTGAAGGATCTTCTTCAAGGGAAAATCAAGACCTAGATGAGAAAAAAAAGCAATTTTTAGATATCACTCTCTCCCTGACTATAAAAAGGCGACAATGATAACAATATACAAAAGAGGTCAGAGATGCTTTGAGGTTAGGACATACAACAGAAGTGGTAGACTTCACTTACATTATTTAAACTAGAGAAAAATCACAGAAGATCTTGCAAGAGACAGGGTAATTTTTTATTTTGTCCTCACCAGCACAAAGAACGTGATTCTAAATGCTAATGCTTGAGGCCAATTCAGTAACATTGCTGATTTTTGTAATTCAGTATTTATAGAATCATAGAATGTTCTGAGTTGGAAGGGACCCATAAAAATCATCTAAGGCCAATTCCTGGTTAGAGAACACAGCTTAGCACTATGGTAAAAAGAATTACTAGAAGTGGTATTTTATCCTTTAAAAAAAATGGAATCATGTTCATATAAATTTCACAGAGAGAATCAAAAAATCTAGGAAGGTAAGAAAGATAATCCAACAAAGCACACAAAAATGTTATTTTACTAAACAGCTAATAAAGATATGAAAGTCAACAGCTAACCTCTCTTCAAAATCAGGAGGACAAAGCCTTCAAGGATAAAGTGATTCAGACGGAAGGTAATTCAGGTCATTATTGGTGGTGGTTTATTTACCATCTTTTCTCTATATCCCAAACAAAATGTATACACCAGGTTTTCTTCAAAATCTTGACTCTTAATGCATTGTTTTGAACTTCAGATTGTTTTGAACTTTTATTGATTAACAAGTAAATGTTGGCAGCCACAGTCATTCCTTCTTACTCTTGAGTTTATGTTGTCCATACCATAAAGAGGCAAAGTTCTTGCAAATGTGTCCTCAAATGACTTTCATGACTCTGCTGCTGTGTATCTCTCATTTTGCTGTTACATCAGTTCCATAAAACTCTTTTTTTCAAGTATTAGGTGAATGTCTCTAGTATTAATCTCTTCTTACTTCCATTATATACCTGCCTCATAAGCACAGCTTGGATGTTAACCTAGTTACTCAAGCCTTCATTCTCTCTGCCTTCACATGTTTTTAGGGGTAGCTAGCTGTCTCTACTGGCTACCTAACAGGTTAAACAGCTGTCCTCCTGCTTCCAGTCACTGACAAGATTTTCACCAGAATGTTTCTCAGTTACTCATATCAACTTAGGACCCCTTCTCAGACTCACTCAGAGCTCCTAGAGCCAAATTGTGATTAATGTTTGGCAAGTTTTTCTGCATAATTTATAAGCCATGACCTTTTCTCTTCAAATACACAGGGAGAGCTCATTCAAAGTCTCATTTCCCATCTGATTTCCTTGACAATTTCAATTTTTCTCTCCTAATCTATTTAGAACATTGCAACAAAGACTGTTTTCCCACTCAGCTTCAGATTTTTCATCCTTCCTCTTCCATTGTATTGCTGTTCTGCAGTGCACTCAAATAAACTGCTTATCTTTACTTTTGCTATCCTTCATCTATCCTATGTATATCATCTCTACTCTTGTGTGAAAAGCCTGACTTTGAACGCTACTTATCCCAGGAAGCCAATATTCAACCTCTAGATAGGTTAAATTGGTTTTTTTGTTTGTTTGGTTTGGTTTAGTTTGGTTTGTTTGGTTGATTGGTTTGTTTTGTAGTCTTGTTTTATATTTCGTTTGCTTGTTTGTTTCTTTTCATATTTTAAATCTTCATGCCTTTGCTATTATATTCTTGCATCTTTGAGAAACTGTATTAGGCTTATGTTGCAAGGTTTTGTAATGGGAGTGGGATGGTAGCAGGGACAGTCCCTGTGTGGAGGGAGACACGGTTCCGGCTGGCTAAAACAGCCTCACTGCAGGGCAAAGACGAGCAAGGAAGGCCAAACCGCTGCCCGGTAGCCAGAGTTGCCTGAGGGTAACTGTGTAAGAAACAGCCCTGTGAGCCCCGAGTGGGGAGCAGGAGGAGGGGCTCTGGACTCCAGCAGGGATGGCCCTGTGACCCCAGCAGAGAGACACCCCTGTGGTGAAGGTGTTCTAGATATCCACCCTGAAGTCCATGAAGTACCCTACATCACAGCAGGTGGACATGCCCTGAAGGAAGATGCAGCTCATAGGAAGGCTCCATACGGGAGTAGAGAAAAGAGTGAGGAGAAAGGAGGGGGAGAGAGGAACTGTTAGAGACTGACTGCAGCCCAATTTCCCATCCCCCTATGCTGCTGGAGGGGAGGAGGTCCAAGCTGTGTCTGTTGTACATGATGGTACTTGAGGTATGTGGTCCTCAAGTGGTCAGTGACCTTCCTGTCTTTATCTCAAGCCAGGACCTTTTTCATCTTATTTTCTCCCTTGTCCAGTTGAGGTGGGGCAGAGAAAGCACGGCTGAAGAAGCTCATCCCATCACAGAAGTTCCATGTAAATATTTACAAACTTCTCCACCATCCATTCTATTTAAAAACTTTCTCTTCATACTCCACTTTGCTGTGGATTTTTATAAACCCCATGATAATCATTAGTTTGATGATGGTTTGGTTATGTTGATTATTAAAGTTTTATGTATTGCTGTGTACCTTTGTCTCTTTTGTATGTAGACTATGCAGCTTAAAAAGCGCTGGGGGCAGGGATAATTTTGTTGTGTACGGTTATACAGTATGCATTAGACTAGAGTGCTGATTCATGAACAGGGTCCCTTAAGGATACTTACACAGATTACTATTTTAGGCAACTAAATGCAACACCCTTTTTTTCCCCTTACTTTGCAATACTTCTACTTAAAATATAAACATTTTTAATACAAATTTAAGATTATATTTTTTCTCATCCGTTTGTATATTCTACAAAACCCCTCATATTAAAATCGCCAGAATATTATTCAGTTCCATAAATGACTATTACTGTACAATGTAACATAAAACAGGAAGATGGAGTAGACGACCACTTTACCACCCAAATTATTGTGTGGTTCTGAGGAGTAACAATCTCTCAAATTCTTATTGACAGGGAAATTATGCTTTTATAAGCAAAGTAGTTAAAAAAATAAAGACTTTGCAGAATAGATCGTCAATGTAATTCCATCCTGAATGGAATAGATCATTACTGTAATTCCAAACAAAATACCTAGTAGTTGAGCATTCACACAAAAGAAATCATTCCTAAATCTCATGTTTATGGACATATTTGTTCTCCTCCAAGACAAACAGCAAAAAAATTAACTAATCACACACAGTACTACAATGATAGACAAAAAATAATTAGTATGTATTCTGTGGCTATCCTTTAAATATTTTCCAATTATTTTCCAAACATATGCATGCACAAACGCATACACGCACACAGATATGCGTTCATAGATTTTGGGGGAATAGATTAATTTCATTTTTTCTTAATATTGAGGAGACAGTGTGCATTTTACCATTAATCTTGGGAAATTTTGACTACGCAATTTTTCTTTCATGTTACTACACATGTAAAGTTTCAATAAATCTTTGTGTCCATTTTTTTTTTTTTCTGGAACTATCCTAGGAAATGAACTTACTAACAATAATGTTCCTAAATCTGCAAATTTTAAAAGGAAGAAAGAAAAAGTAATTATGCACATAAATACAGCATTTTCACAGTAGAATCAAAGTTACTTTCATCCAATCAGGTAAGCAGAAAAAATTCCATGTGATTTATGTCTCCACAGCAAGAATTAAGTCATTACAAGTACAAATTCAATTAATTGCTTTGGATGTTGTGTAGACCTGCAAGTGACAACACAGTGTATTCTGGAAACTGTCTGAAATAGTAATTAAATTTCAGAGGGGAAAAATTAGGGCATTTAGTCTTTTTGATTTTTTTTTATTTTGAACCCTAGTGGAACAAGCTGCAATCTACAGCAAACACCATTCACTTGTTCATTGATTATAAGAAATGGTGTTTAGTTATCAGTATAACGAAACCAAACTGGCAACTGCTGAAAAATGACAATTGTAGCAAGTTTCATTAATGTTGAAGATTGCAAGCATCACTGGTTACAATTCGGAGACAAACACCAAACTAGCCAAACAGTTTGTAAGCTTGCTAAGGCGGACATACAAATTACACCATTTCTTGTAGCAGTTCTACTGAAAATGAGTAACTTAATTTGAGAGATTAAATGATCTTCTCTTACTGTGCTGCATTTGGCTTACATGGAATGCATCATAATCGTGAGTGGACAAATTCGACTGAAAGGCTTTCTAGCCAAAACTTTAGAGAAGGGGAGGAAGGGAGGACACTGAGGTTTTAATTATGATATCTTAATATGAGTATTTACTGAACACTGTGAAACAAGACCAATACTGTCTTTTATAGAAAGAAAAAAGAGATCATCTAGCCTCCTCATACTTTTAGAAGTGAATAAGTATTGTCTTTTATTTGTTCTTACCTCATAAATATTATTCAGCCCTTATCTCTCCAAACTGGATTGTTGGTTCAGAAAGACACGTAGGATCGGATGTCTGTAGTCATGATCCGTACTGTTCAGAACATCATCAAAGATACACTCAGAGAAAGGGTCTGCAGCTCTTTATGGTTTGAAAGAAAAGTAGCTTTCTCAAATCTTAGAAAAGGTGAAAACCATATAATTCTTAGATGACATAAGAGCAGAGCACCTAGGGCTCTCAGTTGGTTTTCACTGTATTGCCTTAGAAAACTATGCCAAGTTTATTCTATGTTTCAGGATTATTTTAAGTAGAAATTTTCCTGATTTGTCTAGTTAGAGTGGGTGATGTTGTCTTAAAATATCAGTTCAAGTTTTCCAATAATTATAACCTATAGATGATGACAGGCAAAAGAATATAAAAATCTGAACCTATAGTTTCCTGCAGCTTCTGTTCTGTGTACACACACACACACGCACACGTAGGCAAACTTTTTGAAACCATGTAGAAATGATAGTTGTATTTTTCCTACCCTGCAGGGAAAATTGTTATAGCTTTTATCACTGAGGGTATGAAAAATTCAACATGAAATCATTTCAAATTAATGGGTATTTTTCTCATAAGGAAGAAATAATTCTGTGCTCTACCTCCTGGAAGCCAAATAAGAAGATTTCAGCCTCTCGGGAGGAGAAACAACAGCTTCACAGAAGAAGCTTTTCGACTGATTTTCATTTAATTCCCAGTAGGTGCTTCATTTTCTCTTAAAGACTTAATAATTATTTTTCCTTTTTGTTCAGAACAAACATCTTTTTCTTCAACTGCAATAAAAAGGATCAAAACTCAAAGAGCTTATTTTTTCATAAAACATATAACATGCACTTTTTCTTTCTAGCCGGAGACTTGTGAAGGGGAAGAAATAAATGTATATTTCTGCAGGATCCAACGAGAAAAGAAAATGTTGAAAGATAAATATACGGATAAGAAAAAATTCAATTAACAACCTATCTTATCTGTTTTGACATTTAACATTCTACCGATTAGAGTATCAACTGAAAAAAAAAATTGAACCTAAAATGGAAGCAGAATAGTAACATCTTTATCTTTTCAGAATTCAAAGCAATGTAAAGAGCTTTACAGAAGACACATTAATGACATTATTAAGAAAGCATGAAAGGGAAGAGAAAAAAAATCCATGAACTCTACCAGATAGATGGAAGTACAAGTTTGCAGGAAGGCAGAACACAGATCTCTCAAGTAGAGACACAGGAGGAAGATAAAGACTGAGGATGTCTAAAACCAAAATTCACCTTCTCTACAACATTAAGTACATTAGTGAGGTTAACAAATTTCAGATAATCACATAACATAGCTAAGTTCTGAAAATCATAGAAGTCCCTAAATTAATAAGTTTCTGTATAAATACCTAGAGTCATCTTTCATATCGTTCTCCACTAGCAAAAGATGCACAAGCTACCCTTTCTTTTCTACACCAATTTGAAATACCAAATTCATATCCCATTCTGCATTTCTTAAGAAGCAATGTGTCTTCTTCAAAATTATTTTAGGGTCTCTGGATTGTGAGAATAATAGCCTACACAGAAAAGTATTTTTGCATTCTCTAGTGTTTTCTCTTTCAGGTAAAAGACAAGAAAAATTAATGCAGTTAAGCTAGAGGATAAGAATGCATACGCTCTAGGACTGCTGATAACTGTAGAAGTTCTCTATGGAGAACTCCTGAGCTGAGCAAAATGCATCCAGATGGAGAAAGGTGCATGCAGGGATGCAATCAGCAACCAGTTCAGGCTCATGGAAAGTTGTGAAGCAGAACTACAAAAATTTCAGGGGCTGCTAGGCAATCTGAGCTGAATGGTTAATTATGAAGTTTGTGATATATATGATGTAAGAGAGACTGCAAGATTAATTCTCATTATGGCTTTAGGTACTTTTTGAGATTTTCTCCCATATCACAAGCTACCTTTGTTTCTTAGGCACGTGTATTTTCCTGACCTACGTGAAATATCTACAGAGTTAATAGCAAGTCCTATAAAATTATATTGCAAACAGACATCAGACTGTATGGTATGAAACAAACACACTGCAGCTAATCTATTCATTTTATATTGACTTTTCAGGAAAAGAAACAAAGAAGAAACAGTGAAAAAAAGAAAAGAAAAATAAAAAGAGAAAAAGAGAAAGTACTGGTTTTGAAAAAGTTACTGGAAGACTTGCCAATTGAGAATGTCCCGAGCTTCAAAATATTTCTGTAGTTTGTCTTTAGCTATGGAAATTATGATCCCAGCTACTGCCACTGATAACAGTATTTTGCTGTGGTTTTCATGTTTGGTCAAATCTAGCTGTTAACCAACTGAGACAAATTGAATAAGTTGAAACTAAAATAAATAAATACCTTTTTGTTTTTATTTTCATTTGGTTGGGTTCTTTTAATTGGGCTTCTGCTTAGAATTTTGATGTTAGACAACTTAATAGGGCATGGAGAATATTGCAACTCTGCACTCTGCAATTTGATGGTCTATTTTCTAAATCAAGAATTCTTCCACAATTTTACTCGCTTTAATAGATTTTAGCTTCAGTAAGAAGTGGATGACTACACACAAAATTGTAAAACTGTTAGGTAGTATTTGTCACCAAATTTCAAGTGACAGCTTATGTCTAAAAGAGGAAGTATTTCCAATCCATATTTATTTTGTGGATGCAAATTCTGATTAAAGAGAGAACTAACAACAGTTTCTACTTAAGTCTTAATTTATTTAGAAATTTGTCTACTCTTTGAAGTAATAAGGAAATGCAAGCATAAACATTACAATTTCTTGTTCAAAATTAACCAAGTTATCTCCCTCTTCACTGGGAAAAAAAAACTTTTTGAGGAAAACATATTCACTGATTCTATCCTGGGGAATATGAAAATCCAGAGTTATCTGTGCCACAGTATATGGGTTAAAATGCTGGTGTTGAACAAGGATAATCTACTGAATTCTGCCCTTCTACAAGATAATTAACTGAAGATCTACTTTTCTTCAAAGAGAAATTCAGGGAAAAAACCCCAGCAACTCATTTAACCTAAATTACTGAAGTTACTTAATAAATTAGAAGAAACGATGTTCATCTTTGCCTATTAGATTACTTCCAGCTTCTTGCTGTTTGGGAAATACTTGTTTTGTTTATAAATGCCCCAAATACAGTAATTAACACTTATACAGAAGATGCATACTATTATATAATAAAGAACTACTGTCTTTTCCCTTTCTTCTATACAGATACCATGTTATGACAGCATCCAAGTTTAACATGATGTCGTGGGTTCATGTTATTGAATTTTGGCAGTGGGGGGCTATAGGGATAGCTTCTGTTAGAAGCTGCTAGAAACTTCTTCTGTCCTATGAAGAGCCAGTAATAGCCAGCTCCAGGAAGGACTTCCTGCTGCTGGCCAAGGCTGAGCCAATTAGCACTGTAACACTTCTGTGATAACAGATTTAAGAACAGAGGAGATTGTTGCGCGGAAGCAATTCCAGCCCGGGAAGAGCGGAGCAGAACATGAGAACAACAAAGTAGGCATCAAGGTCAGTGCAGCAGGAAAGGGAGAGGGGACCCCCTCTCTCCCAGAAGCAGAGGAAGGACTTAAAACTGAGGCCCCTGGAGGGTGCAGAGACACCCCTGCAGCCATGGAGAAGCTCATGGTGGAACAAGTGGATGCATGAAGGAGGCTGTGACTCTGTGGGAGGCCCAAGGATGGAGCAGAGTCCTGCAGCAGACCTGTGGCCCATGGAGCAAGAAACCCACGATGGAGCAAGTTCTTCCTGGGTAGGACTTGTGGTCCTGTGAGCGACCCCACGGGAACAGGGGAAGGACTCAGAGCTGTGGCCCCCCTGTAGCCCGTGGTGAGGACCATGGTGAAGCAGCTGTCCCCCTGCAGCCCATGGAAGAGTGACCCGCACAACAGCAAACTGGGAAGAACTGCTGCCCAAGGGACAGGCTCTCATTGGAGAGGTCCATCAAGGACTGTCTCCCGTAGGAGGGATCCCACGGAATCAGGGGAAGGACTCAGAGATGTGGTTCCCCTGTAGCTCGTGGTGAAGACCATGGTGAAGCAAGTTGTCCCCTTGCAGCCCATGGAGGACCAGCGGGGTGCAGAGACTCGACTGCACCCATGGGAAACAACAACTGACTACAACCCCCCTTCCCTGTCCCCCTGCATTGCTGAGGGGAGAGGAGAGAGACTAGAAGGAAGGAGGGTGGAGGGTGAAGGTGTTTTAAGACTTTTATTTCTCACTCTTTAGCTTTTATCCTGTTAGTAAAAAATTTAAGTTTTACCCCATGTTGAGTCTGTTTTGCCAATTAGTAAGTGACTTCTCCCAGCTCTTATCTCTACACAAGAATCCTTAGCTGTTTTTTTTTTCCTCTCTCTGTCCAGCTGCAGAGGGGAGGGAGAGAGTGATTTTGGTGAGTATTTAAAATCCGGCCAGAGTCAAATTTCCACACATGAGCCCACAAAAGAATTTCCTTGCTTTTTTTAATCCGTTCTCACTTGACTATTTTGAAAATCCTTTTTGTTACAATGTAGTAATCTTCCATAACTTTCTTCCTCCGTTGAAAGTCTCACTTCTATTCACAATAATTACTTTCAAATCCATCAAAATGCAGAAAACTTGCTGTCCTTAAATAAGAAATGCCAAAGATTTTTCAAAAAGCCCAAACTACTAATGTGAATTACTAGTGAGGAGGAAAATTCTGTGTCTTCTCCTTCATATTTTAGAATCTTATACCTAAATCTGTTTCCAGGAAGCAGTAGAAAATGAACGTTAGACATGGCCAATTTTAAATTTTTAAGCAACATACAAGATATTAATTAATCAATCCAAGGCTTCTAATTCCTGATATCTATCTGCCTATCTATATCTATCTATCTGTACACACACACACATATATATATATACATGCATATATATAAATACATTCATCTGCATATACTCTTTCTTTTGCAGGAATTAATTTCATAATATATAGAAGAAGAAAAGAAGTTTTAAGTAAGACAGGTGGTCAAACTAATAAATACATATCCCTACTTATACTAATAGTCATATATTCTTGCTAGTCACTAGTAACAGATTGATTTTATTAGCCAAACGCCATTGGGACACCTTGTTCTGACAGAAGAAAATGAATGGCTTCTGACTTCTGTATCACTGAACTTACAAATAAGAGTCTAGTCTGTTGTTTCACACACAAAATGCAAAAATTTTGATGTGTAACTACACAGCACGAACAGGTTATATTACCGGGTATCCACTAGAGAGATACAAGCTAGAATTACTCTAGATGGGATACCTTTAAACAATAGAGGTTCACTGATTTAAGATTGCTCTATACGCATCAAGGAAAATAAATTCTACTTAAATGTTAATTGCTGAAAAATTAATTCTTCAATATGTAAGGTAATGAATTGCTTTTTTAACAAAATCTCTATAGATGAGTATAATTTAGACAAATTCCTTCTCCCTAGATGAATAGCAGATATAATAACCTGTAAAATGTATTTCTGAGAAATTAATCCAAGGAAGAGAAACCTAATTATTTTCCAATAACTCATCAGTCAGTATACAGTGAACTTACATTACAATGCAAAATATAAGCATTGAGTTTAAACAGGAGTTGAAGTTGCTAAGTAACAGTGTCTTTGTTTATCATATTGTTTTTGAAATGAAAGCACTGGAAGCATAAAACAAAACAAATGAATATACAAGAAGATAATCCATTTCATAGCCAACACAAGAAAACAACTTTTGCTTACAGAATATAAATTAGTAAATATTACTTGACAACAACTTGATCTATGGTTCCATGTACTGTTTCTCTATGCATTGTTGCTGTTGTTTTGACTTCACTTTCAAAACATGTTAGTAAAAAGATATAGCTAAGAAAGAAATAAGAAACTACAGAAGAGGTTCATTAATGAATACAATTTCTGAAAAATGTTCAAACTAAAAGATCATTCTATATCTGAATTTGGACACAGACTGACAGAAACATGAAATATTAATTTATAGTAAAAGTACCTAAGCATATATACCTGATTGTCCAAATGTATTTATTTAATCTCTCTCTAAAACTTATGTTTACTTCTTATAATAAAATGCAAGTTTATAAACATTTCTTCTTATAAAACAAGTGATCAAGGCCAGGTTGGATGGAGCTTTGAGCAATCTGGTCTAGTGGGTGGCATCCCTGTCCATGGCGGGAGCATTGGAACTAAATGGGACTAAAAGGGACCTTAAGGTCCCTTCCAACCCAAACCATGCTATGATTCTATGATTCTATGAAATAGAGCAAGGATTAGTTCTTCCTGTTTTCAAACCACTCAGGTTGCAAAAAGCCAAGTTAGTGACTGTACATTGAGGGACTGCATAGAGCTCTCCAGCTGTGGAGCAGTGTAGCCTTAATGAAGGCATAGCTGCTTTCCCGAAGATGTCGAGGCAATTACTGAAGCTTAACAGTTCTCACTCTGAAACACTTTCTTCTTGTGTCAAATCTCTTGCAGTGAGTGAGGAGAAGGGAAGTGGACCTATGTGGTCTGTGAAAACGAGCATCCCATCCTCGTGATGATTTTCAGCTGATTTTCACCAGAGCCAGTCTGATTTAGCGTTTGAAAGCTGAAATTGAACTGCTTAATATTTTGTTTGCCCTACTACTACCTGCAATTTTCCTGTTTGTATCATCATTTTATCGCTTAAAAGACATGTAGTTAACTCTGACAGCTTTCAATTTTTTCTTCACTGTAAGTAAATGAGGTCAAGACTTTTTGTATTCTGGTAAATGAGACAGATCACCAGCTATAAAAGGTGACATTGGCCATCTTCTAATGTGCCTGACTGCAGTCATTGGGGCTGGCATTTTGCATCTCTCATTGGATATGCTGCTGAAGTGGATAGAAGGCCTCAGTCACCCCGCAAAGAGCACTTCAGAGACAATATATTATAGAGTGATAGAATATACTGAGTTGGAAGGGACTCATGAGGATTCTCAAGTCCAACTCCTGGCCCTGTGCAGGACACGCAAGAATCACACCATGTGCCTGAGTGCATTGTCCAAACACTTCCAGAACTCTGGCAGGCTTGTGTCATGACCACTTCCTTGGGGAGCCTGTTCCAGTGCTCAACCACCCTCTGAGTGAAAAACCTTTTTCTGATATACAACCTGATATATAACTCAGCTTCATGTCTTTTCCTCAAGCCCTGTCACTGGTCACAAGACTGAAGAGAATGGTACCTGCCTCTCCACTTCACCTCGTGGAGATGTTGAAGACCAAAATGAGATTTCCCCTTAGTCTCCTCTTCTCTAGGCTGAACAGACCAAGTGACCTCAGCCTCTCCTCATATGGCTTCCCCTCCAGACACTTCACCATTCTCATGGCCCTCCTTTGGATGCTTTCTAATAGCATAGTATCTTTCTTATATCATGGTCCCCAAAGAATAGACACTTATGTTCAACCTTTCACTGTTAACTGAAACACTGGATTTTTCCAGGTTTTGTCCAGGGTAGTTAATGAATACCCTAACGTTTGGCAAAATTCTTGGCTTTCTATCAAGATTTTCAGATCTTCAAAAAGATATTTCTTTGCTTTTATCTTTCCTCCCTTTTGAAGTACAGTTGACTTTTACCTCAATTGCTACAAATGTTACCATATGCATATATAAACACAGACATGCACAAGGGCAGTGGAAATGCTGGTACTTTGGTGTAGCTCACATTCCTCAGACACTTTTATCCCAGATGACTTGGTGCAGTCCTTCAGGTTAAACTTCTGAAACCATCCATGCTTTTGGGGTATGTATGTGTTGTAAAAAAAAAGGAAAATGTTGTGACAATAATTTTTTTCCCTTAAACAAGCAAACAAATCCAACCCATTTTTTCCCATGCGTTTTATAATGCCCTCTATATTTTTTGAAAAAAAAAGAAATTCAAAGAATGATTAAGGCTCACATTCAGTTCTCTATAGGTATCCACAATTATTGCTTTTAATGCTTTGGTCTTGGGGTTTTTTTGTGGTTTTGTTTAGGTTTTTGTTTGTTTGTTTGTTTGTTTCTGCATGTCAGCAAAATGAATAAAACCAGGTTTTTCATCAGGCAACTGAACTTTCAAATGCATCATTTTGGAGGTATTAATGAGGTATTTCTTTAAGCTAACTCTTATTCTGCTAAGATAACAAGCACACACGTCTGTCTTTAGGATTTTTTTTTTTTTAAAATAAGGATTTATCTCTGAATATTTTTTTAAGAAAACGGGGCTTACCTGGCTCATACACTGTTATGCGTCTGGAATAAATAGTCCATTTTGATGTCATGGCTGTATACTGGGAGCAGAGATCAGCCAGCCCAGCAGGTATTTCTTACAATGATCAGTGACTAGGAGAAGAAAATTCAACATGCAAGCTAAGTAAATGCAAATCAATTTAAAAATGTTTCCTTTAAAACGGGAAAATGGATTTGCCATCTAGTTTTTTGTCTTCCTTAGAAAATATGGAGAATTTGTCAATGGTTTTGAAAATACAGAGTGGAAAGGAATAATTTTAGATTAATGTCCTCTGGGAAGGTGAACAGAGGATCAAAGTATGCAATAACTCTGGTTAGAATCTGGTTCTAAAATACAGAACTGATCTGCAAAGTACCTTTAGAGGTCAAGATTAGAATATCCTGACCTTTAATGAATATTAGTGGATAGTATGATGAGAAGACTTTATAAAAATACATCCTTAGTTTTGAGCTTGGCTGTCTTTGATATGTATCTTTATCTCATAGAATATTAAGAACATACTATGTAAACCCACATTTTGAGAACCATAAATACAATGTGATCCTACAAAATGCCAGCAGAAACTTTCAGTCTGACTTTTTACTGCTCCCACTGCCATTTAGCAACCATTCCTAAAGCTTTACAGGCATGTCTTAGTAAGCACCATCAGGAAAATATTATAAGTTCCTTATTTTAGTAATGATGTTCAAAATCACTGCTGAAAAAAAAGCTAAAAAAAATGCACCTGAACACAAAAAAAGAAAATAATAAAAAAGAGGAATCTGATAAAGCTATAAAGTTTATTTCACAGAGTATTTTTATTGGGTTATTGAACAACAAGTTATTATCCTTACAAGTCAATTACAAATTTTAAGCCAGTCAAGTATTAGGAAAAAATTAATGGGAAGTGGATTCAAGGCAATCCTGTTTATGGATTAAGGGTGTGACAAGTTCTACTTCCATGAACACAAAAGGAAGCTGTCAACAAGGATACCCAAATTTACTCACAATTAGGGACATTTTTACAAATAATATGAAGCCACAGGTACTATTTGCTAATTTCCTTGTGTCTATAATTGCATTCTTGACTTTTTGCTTATTTTCTGTGTGGATTTTTTTCTTACATATTTAAAGAATTCTGTCTCCTCCTCCAGCTTCTTAAAAGCTGTGATTGGCAGAACACTTCAAACAACCTGTGTAAATTCTCACTCATTCTTGAGCAGTGTAATATATTACCTAGGTTGGGAAATAATATGCAGCTTTTCCCATTTTGCAGGTCCCTTCCATTTCAGCTGGACAAAACCTTAAAAGTAATAGCAACACCTGCCACTCAATACCACTTCAAAAAGATAAAAAATATTTCATGGAGGGAAACTGTTTAAGCCTGTCCTTGCTATTCAAAATACCTCCTGAATTCTGCTGAAAGGATACAACACAGTTCAACGTGTTATAAAAGTGTGATGACATTTTTTTTCTATAAACTAACAAGCAGTTAGCCATAAAGAACTGTGTGTCAACTTATGACTCCTTGCCTTAATCTCAAAGTGGATAATGCTAACATTAAATTCCTTTTCATGACAAACATCACTTCTTAGAAAAACATGTTACCGTTAAATTCCCTAAACAGATGGATATGAAACTCTGGGAACTATACTTTCTATTCATTAATTTTGTGCATCTTTAATCAGAATTGTTTCTGACTGCCCAGCACAAATCATCCCTCATTATCAGGATGAATATAGAATAAAGCAAAAAAATTTTTCTACCACATAATTTTTGTTGGCAGCATTTAACATTTACATACATGGAATATTAGCATGAGGGATACAAAGTCACTATATACTAATGCTTTGCAAAGTGGAAAGAATATCCTTGGCATCACTCTGCATTGCGTTTCAAATGGCACGTTTCAGGCGATTTATGTTAATATCCATCAGAAACAGAATATAATGATATAAATCCGTTAAATTTCATCACAACAGCTTCTAAGTGTTTAAAACTATGGAGAACATGATAATGATCTCATTAGCTGTAAGTTAAAAATTGAATTTCCATTTCTAGGCAAAACTGTTATTGCTCTACTCATGTTCTGCAACACTTTTCATATTTCATAGGATGTAACAGCCACTGGTCAGCTCTATTTCTTTCCCTTAGTGTCCTCATTGAGTACGCCCAAAGCAATAAAAAAAGATCAATTGATACTGATCTTACCTGAAGTGACCTTATTGTCTGCTTTCTGGCTGGTATTGTCTTGAGAAAGAACAGCGATATCCAACTTTACTTCATATGCTTAGGAGCCTTAAGTATATACAGAGTTCATAGCTTAAGCCATTGATATATTGAAAAAAGGAGGCAATAGCACAGCAAATGTTTGCCTTTCAATCTGACATTACAGTGAGAAGAATAATAAACATTGTGTTCATAAGAATAAGTATAGCTAAAGCAAGCAAAAAACCATCATTTCTGAAGTACATGAATGCTGGGAGGTATTAGGAGAAAAAGGTCAACTGACTGTCCAAAGCCCGTCAAAAAGGTTAGTTACATCAAACAGTACAGCTAAGATACGTCCTGGATCAACCGCAGAAATATTTGTCTATTTATTCCTTGTTCCCATCCTCAAAAGTTTTTATTGGTAGTTTTGACTAGAAAATTGAAACGGACAATGATGAGTTGAATAGAAGCAAATTTTTTCGAGGTTGTACTTAAGCATATCAGTCTCTTCCCATCAAACTGATTAGGTGATGTACAGTTACTGATCCATAACTGCTGATGTATCTCAAGTATGTAATTTCCTAAACTTTTGTTTGCTAAGGGAAACAATTTACATAATGACTGAACACATCGTAGTCAGTAACTACAAAGCTATTTTTCAAAGCTTTATCTTCTGTATCATTATTTTTCTAGAACTGTGGGAATTTCTGTTGTGGATGCTATAAACTTAAAAGCATAACTTAACCTACCTTAAACACTGATATACAGTGAAATAATTATAAATATAGATGTCATTCTATATGTCTGCATTTAGAGCAATTACCCAGCAGAGTTATATCGATGACTTATTTGATACATTGTACGATAGTGCTCAATATAGCTAGAAGAATGCCAATCAAATAAACAAACAGAAAAATTTTCAAGTTCTAAAAATAAGCAAATTCTTAAATGTTATTCTACATGAAAGAAGAAAATGGAGAAAATGTTTAGGGTACCCAAAGAGTCTAGAAGTAATAAATTTTAGTAAGCATGAAGTGCTAACTTACTGTAGAAACTGAAGATATTGCAGTATAGCAGAGATGAAACATCCTCCTGCTTTTCTGTAGCAGCTCATTTTCCATAAGTAAAGTCAATAAGCCACCAAAGTTGCAGTGCCACAAGACCTTACAGACTTAGCAATGTCTAAATGCAACATTTAAAATCTAGAGATGTTGAAAAAGTGTATGTACTGGGAATCATTTAGATAGTAACACTATCAAACAGCACTGTTTTACTTAAATTGTATTAATTTGGTCACGAGCAATGTAAACAATGGCCAAACTATGAATAATGGAATAATTAAGAAATGTTTGCTTATCTTGTTACTAGGCCAAAAGACTCCATGGAAGTACCAGAAAAGATGTAAAGTGTATTATCTAACAATTTTTAGAACATACTTTCTTTCTCTTGACTCCTTCTCATTAAATCACTTCTACGCAAAGAGAAACCCATACTGGACTTCTATTTGCCATGTACACTTGTAGTATCCCTAGTAAGCTGTGGTAATGTGTTCTACAAAAAATGTTATGCCTTATTTTGTTTAGAAACTACTATTAGCTACATTCAGAAGACAAAATCTATTTCTTGTGTTGGAACAAAAAGTGAACAGTATTTCTATAGTCATATTCTCCAGCCTCTCATGATCTTGCAGATCTCTCCATCAATCCTCTGTCATGAATTCACTGTGACTGCTTTCAACATGAGGATGAACTATTTATTTTCAACTAGTTTTCTGTCTTTTAACTTGTATAGGATGTTGTATCTATCCACTATCTCTATAGTTTATTTTTATTTTTTCTGATTTTTCTGAACACCTTATTAAGGAGTTCACTGCATGAGGAATGTGCTGCAAATTAAAGCAGATATCCAATACCTGTTTCTACCTTCTGTATCTTAGTTATTAGATGATTTTTCTTTGTCTTGGAGAAATGGAGATCTGCTTACCTGTGACAATAGAGAGAAATTCAAGATTGTTTGTCATTCATTATCTCTTCAAATACATCCCAGGATCTTCTTTTTAACACCTAGGACAAGGAAACAGAAATACTAAGTCAATTTTAACAATGGTGTAGTGAATGTAAGAGATATTTACCTCTTAATAAGGCCACAAATGAAATAAATTATGCAAAAAAGAATAACATATTAGGAAGTCAGGAATGACATATTCTGTAAGTAAATATTTATCTCTAGGAACCTTACATTTGAGAATTTTCAAGTCAATCTGCTATGACTTCTTTGCAAATATTTAGTTAAATCCTTCCCATTGGCTTTTATGTATCAGGATTTCTTGATTGGCCTTATTTTGCATACTGATTGTTATTTTAGACCATTACCAATCTAGGAAAAGCACTGTTATTAATTTTTTCACCTAGTTCACTATGAATTGATTTACCAGATTCAAATACAATAATTTGAAGGACAGGAAGAACACTGAAATAGTACTTAAAATGTATTTTTTAAGAGAAAAGGATGAAAAATAAGGATTGACTTTTAGATTGCTGCTAAAGGCTTAGTGCATTTATGAATTACAATTTTGTAGACACTGAAATATTTACAGTGTGTTTTTTTAAAATCTTTAACAGGATCTAAACACTGAGATAGGAAAAAGCTGAAAACACTGAAATCTGGACAGTGAATTTGTACGAAAGGCTAACAAAGTAACCATTGTAGTATCAGAACTGACATTACAAAATCAGTATTTTCTGCTGTGTAATAGCTTATAGAAACTAAAAATTTCAAAATTTTTTTCCTTATCTGACTTGCATGGGTGGTCAAATAATACATCAGAAAATAAAAGCTGAATGAGTAGCAAACAACAAATATTATATTTGACATCTTTAACCTTTTTATCTTGACTGTTTCAAAATTTAAGAGTGTTAAACCATAATCTCAATGACAAAAAGAAGGACAAAATATGTTTTATTGTTTTTATGAACCCTGTTTTTCTTGTCAGTAAAAATCATGTTAAGAGAAGAACACCAGTAATCAAAGACTTACGTGAACAAACAGGAAGAACAGTTTTGGAGAGAGTAAATTTGGCTATAATGATCATCTGTTTTTGGATATAAGTTGTTACCAATTGAACCCTTTCTGGGCAATAAATTAATTTTTACATACATTTACAATTTAAACTGAAAACCTGAAACTTTCATTCAAATGACAAAATATTATCTGTAGTCTTATATCTTGATGCCTTCACACTTAAACAAATGGAAAAGTAAAGCAGAGGACAAATAACCGCAAACAAGTCTCTCTTTAGAAAGACTAGTATCACTCTTACGCAGTCTAGACAGTATGAAGTGCAAAGAGCTCTTAGGGCAAAGCACTAATCTGTGGGAAGAAGAAAATTGCCATCTTTTCTTGAATCTTTTCTTATTCTTCCTGTTTCCACCAGAGTTAATTTTAAGCAAAGTGCAAACAAGCTAAAATTTGGGAACTCATGATGATAAAAATTTTTGACATATGTTACTCTTTAAGATTGGAAGCAGAACCAACTACGACTGACAGTCACAAAACTCCAAAAATAAAGACTTTCCAAAGTTTAACGCTATTCCTTTGTGAGATAATTTTGTAAATTAATGTATCAAATATGAATTTAGCTGATATCCTTTTCTAGTTTTGATTTGAGTCAGACATCATTTCCTATTACAATCAAGGTCCTGTTCTTAGCAGTCTTTCTTGGTCTCTGTCTAATGGAACAAGTCGGTTTATTATGACCTGAAGTAGCAGTCAATAGAAAGATCATGATTTAAAAATAAAAACAAGAAGAATCCATTACTTTTTAGGCCAGTAAAAAAACCCCATCAGCAACAAAAACCCTTTGTCCATGAAGCATTGTTAAATTTTTCAATTTTTTTCTTAAGTCAATATTTGATATTAATGTTAAGGTCTTGCTTCTTTTGTCACCTAATAATGTGAACTATTACACTGCTCCAGAATTCGTTCTTTAGAGCATGATCCCTCCAGTCTTCAGTGCATCAGTCAGGGCCCCTTGAGATACCTACGGTGAGTCAGACATAAATGATGGATGTAGTAAATAATTGTCCCTGGAAGCACTCTGTTGTAGATTCTCCTTAAGAACGGTTCATGTTTGTATGGGATTTTATAAGACAGCAAGGAGATTAATCCTAATTGATGCAGCAGGAATAAGGGATTTAAATAAAAATTGATTAAATAATAATAAACCAGGTCATCTAAAAATAAGAAAAAATAATGTCCAAAATAAAAGAATATATAATGATATAGATGCTAAATGAATGTCAGTTTATTTTCTGTCACCAAGAAATTTATCATTAGCACCTTCGTGTGATAGGCTTATTTAACACCAGACACAAGAAATTCCTTGGAAGACATAATGAGCTGCAGAGTAGTTTATGGTGTATCCTTGTTGTTACATGGACCCAAGCACTTTATTAGGAGAGAAAATATGAATAATTTCCCACTATGTATATCCATATCTCTGTCTTGAGGACGTTGTAACATTCTTGCTTTTTCTTCTCAGGAAGCAGATAATATTGGAAACAGTTGAGAGAAGGTTGTCAAGGGTGATCAAAAGTCTAAAATGTTCTCCATATCAATACTTCTTTTTTTGTGTAGGTAATGTGTGTTTATTTGCATGTTTGCCTCTAAATCTTGAAAGAGAGAAAAGAGTGAAAAGAGGGAGAGGACAGAATCATGAGCAGCACAGGAAAAGCAATTAGGAAATGTGTTTCACTCTTCTCTGGTACAGGTAATGACAATATCAGTTAAAGCTGGGAAGTGAGAGTTTCAAAACAATCAGACTGAAGTACTTTCCTTGGCACTGTAAGTGTAGAAGACCTTATTCAAAGAGGGTGGAATTTATGTCGCTCAAGGAAGCTGTTCTTGGAAGGAACATCTTCCTGTGGATATTTTGATGTTTTTTCTTCTCTTGCCATATAGAGAGGTTAACTCCCTGAAAAGATAAAATTCTTACTGACAACCCTGGAGGCCCTGTGAGAGGCAGCCAGACAAGCCATTAAAAAGGCCCAGGGAGGAAAAAGCAGTGCATTATTTCATGCCCATTGTAGGTAGCATCATCATGTTAGTGTTCTCGGCTTTTGGAAATAAATTTTCCTAAATCCTCTGCTGCTTGGTATCTGGAGTACCTGCGTGCAATTTTCCTTCACAGACACATTGTAATTAATCCGAGGAATTCACTTCTGGCAAATGCTATGAGTTCATTAATCAATTAGATAAATTCATGAAACAAGAGTGCACTGTAAAAAAATGCTAATATTTCTATGAGTCAAACTGAAGATGTCATTTATTATGCATGTAATCTCCAAATCTTTAATCTTTTCAGCCTGGTAAATCGTGAAGATGCATTACTTTATGTGTACACTGTTTTGTCATCTTCTTTAGACTTTTAGATCTGGCCACAAAAGAGTAGGCCAGGCAGACTTTTTGTTTTCATAAGGTATATATTCCCTAATACCCTTACTTTCTCCCTTCTCTACAGGTTATGAAAATCTTCTGACTTCCCTCAAGCAGAAAAGTAGTTAAAAAGAGAAAATAGAAGGCAGCTTTCGTACAACATATTATGTTCTTCAGACTTCTGTTCTTTCTTTCAGCTGATTCTTGGAAATCCAGGTGTGTCATCATTTCCAAGACTTACGGGGAATGGATAACATCACTCTTAAGAATATAAAAGATTTTTTTTTAAGTTGTATTGCAGTGAAATCCAATTATCTCACTATAATAGATAATACACCTTTCTCATATTCAGGGTTTTTGAAAAAGAGTTTATTTTTATACTGGACAATTTTCATATTACTGATTTACTGTGCCCAACAGTGTGTGTAATTCCCATTTCTTCTAAAACTTTCAGATTTTATCTTGTGCCTTCAGTGTGTTTATAGCATTTTCAATGAATTTTATATGTACATATAGATACTGCATGTCAAGATTAAGAGGTCCATTTTGTAAGACTGTTTCTTACAAAACAAGAAACACGTTTTGCATACGATGCTACAAAAAATAAATATTCCACATTTATACATCCTTGCAATACCATGCTTTAAAACATTAAATAAAATGTCTGAAGGCTGTTTTACCTTTATGAATTTCTAGGTAATGATGGGTTTTTTATGAACTTCAAAAAACAACCGAGACATCACTGGCATGTATTATATCATAATTTTTAAACAATTAAGGTTATTGTGGCATTATACATAGAATCATAAAATTGTTTAGGTTGGAAGAGATCATTAAGATCATCATAGAATCATATAATCAATGAATCATTAGGGTTGGAAAAGAGAGAATCACAGAATCATTTTTGGTTGGAAAAGACCTTTAAGATAATCAAGTCCAATAGTTACCCCAGCATGATCAAATCCACCACTAAACCACATTACTACTACTACTTTTAAACACCTCCAGGACCGGTGACTCCACCACTTCACTGGGTAGCCTTTTCCAGTCCTTAACAACACTTTTGGTGAAATTTTTTTTCCCAATATCCAACCTAACATGCCCCTGGCACAATTTGAAGCCATTTCCTCTAGTCCTATCTCTTGTTACTCAGGAGAGGAGACCAACTCCCACCAGGCTACAACCTTCTGTCAGGTAGTTGTGAAGAGCGATGAGGTCTCCCCTGAGCCTCCTTTTCTCCAGGCTAAATAACCCCAGTTCCCTCAGCCACTCCTCAGAGGACTTCACCAGTTTTATTACCCATACATATATAAAAACACTTCATTGAATAAAAAGAAAAAAAAAATACTAATAAGAGTTTATCCCAGGGGATGCCATTTGGTTTCAGTGGAAGTTCCAATGTGGCATTCACACTATCATCATAGCATATTTGAAATTCTTACAGATTTTCATAAACCATAGATGAGCATACCTATTCAAATATACATAGATGTGAACATCTTCAAACCTGAATGTTTTCCTCAGCTTATAATTTATTTGCATGTAGACATTCTTTGTCCTTGCAATTTTAAGTGCATTTTACACCAAGTTTTAAACACTGGTTCATTTTTAAGCCACAGAATATTTCTTATTTTCTACTTTAAATTGCTATTAATGATTTCGTATTTCATTGACCACATTATTTTAATTAAAATTTGTGCTTTAATTCTCATACTCACAATTTTTAAATATATTGTGTAGGTAATTAGACTTTCTAAAAATATTTCTAAACCCAGCAAAAATATCATGAATTTGCAAGTAGTTACTTCATTTTTCCCTCATAAATACTCTTGTAAACAAAAAGTGACATAGCCAAACATTTATAAATTAAGATATTAAAATAATAATAGATATCAGTAAAATGTATTGATTTTTTTTCCCTGAACTATTTATGAATCTCTTGTATTCCATTCAGGTTTTTTTGTCCTGGTATTTAACCTACTTTTTCCAGTTTTGCAACATAGTTAGTGCACAACACATTTTTCAGTAATTTTTGTCAATAAAATAAATCTTTTGCTAAGCATATTGCTGTTCTCATACATCTGAATCTTGCCTTGGAAAAATAAAAAACAAAGCCAGCCCTGCAACACCACATTGGTGGACAAAATAACCCACTTTTTCTTGTGTATTCACACATTCATGAGTTCAATTTTTCCATCTAGCCTTTACTTTTCAGCTAACCCTTTTCTTTTTTCTGTAACCTCAACTGTTAATGAAAAAAACCCTGAAATTAGGAAAAAAAGTCACGTTAGACAATTCAAAGCTGCTATCCATGAAAAACATAACATGAAAAATTACTAGAAAGAATAGGATTTTTTAAGTTAATGCCCTGTATGAGCAGGTCTTTCTGCAAGTTTCATAGAAATTAAATGCTCCACAGAAAGTTAACACCATATAAATCACTGGGCAACCAAAAAGGTGTATCTGAACAGCAATAATAACGTAATCTCCATGTTTCACAAAAATGTCATATTTCCTCCTCAGAGATATGGTATTTCAATATAGATATATTCACAGGGTCTGTAAATGTAAGAACAATGGATGACATGACAGGAAGAATACAGAGTTCTCTTCTGGGGTATAGCTGATAGCAGATAGTGGGGAGCAGCAAGCACTCGTGAGGGTTCAAATGTTCAATGGGAGATACTGAAAGCAGGTTTTATGAGAAATTCAGGAAGCATAATTTTCTCTTTTGACTACACTCAGATGAGTTAGCTTCTTAATAAAACATGAAATGAACAAAAAGGTAACTTTTGTTTATTTGATCTGGTGAGAAAATGAAGTTTGGAGGGATTTAAAACAACAGTTTCTTATGAGTTCAAGATTTCTGTAGAGTTATGTTAAGTTACACCTTTGATGTTATTCCTCAAGTATATGGTATAAGTCAGATGTTTCCATTGATTCACTTTCCATTGCTTCACTTCAAAATTCACCATTTTGAATGTCCAGTTGTACCTTCAATAGATTGTTTGGATAAAGCCAGACTGTTTGGCAATACTACTTCAGTTTACAAAATGAATGTCACACATTTGTGTCAGGAGTTCTGTATCTTATTGCAATACAAAAGCAGAAAGAGAACTCTGACCTCAAACAATCACAGAATTGTTTAGGGTGCAAGACCTTTAAGATGCTGAAGACAAAGGAGAACTCTAGGTTCAGAGAGGGAAAATATTGCATTCACAAGTCCCACACTGAGTCCTTTCTTCAAGATCAAAGGAAAATATTTTCAAACTATATACTAATATATCATTCACATCACCTCTAATGTACTGGTGGCACAGATGATTTATAAGGATGGAAACAGTACAAAATCATGCAGGCTTTGTGTTCAGCAGCCAAACCAAAAATAATTCGGAACCAAAGTACAGATTCTTGTTTGCAAAATTCTTTATTTAAACAAAGGAAGAATAATGTCTCTAGCATCCTACAAAGAGTGGGAAAGCTCTTTTAGTCTAAGCTGAACTTTTCCCCGTTGTTACTTAATGCATTTGCACACCTAGTCAGCAATGAGGCCTGTAATTCTGGCTTTTAACAGCACAGTTAACAGAATGGTGTAGCAACAGTATTTTTCTGGTGAAAAAATAAATTTTCCTTTGCTATTTAAGGTTTCAAGAATATCAGTCACTCCTATTTACATTAGCCACTGTGTTATAGCACAATCACCAACTGCTGCATGTTCCTGAAAAATCACTGTTACTTTATAGCAGAGACACTGGAGGTGCCAGGGAAATTACACACACAGATCTGGAGGTTTGCAGGCTAATTATTTTGTGTGCACTAAAAAGAGAAAAGCACTCATCAGTCTTTAATAACAGCATATGCAAACCGTCGCAACAAGATTGCATAAGCCTTTGTTTTAAAGAGAAAACTGAAAAATTCAAGATAAAACCAGGAATGGCAGAAAAACAGGTAAAGAGATAAAACTTTGAAAAATAACAGAAATGGAAACAAAGCTCCAGAAGAACAGCATTTTTATGAGGTTTTTGCTTTAAAAGAGATCAATGTAAGAAATGATGAGAAAAAAATCTTATTCCACATCCTGGGGGAATCAAGTACCCTGAAACTTCGGGAATAACGAAGCAGTAGGAGAGGAGCTCATGCAGACGCTAGCTATTAAAAAATAGCCACTAACCTGGTACATAAAGGAAGTACAAAGATGACTGTAGTAGCTGAGGGCTCAGAACAGATTTTTATTCCAGCTTCGGACTGCTAGAAACATCCTCCTCAGTTCTCCATGACAATGAACTCTTAAGAAGGGACTCTCACATACTGAGAGACAGTAAATTTATGTTAGGTGAATTGGAACCCAGGACAAATGTCCTTCAAATCTTCTCAACTCACTGCAAATGCCTTTTTCAGCAGGTGACATTAACTAATTGTCTTAAGTGTTAAATTCTCACAACCTTAAAAATCAATTGAAGCTTGTATCCTAAGGAACTGGAATACTTTCCCTTCATGAGTGACGGTTCAGAGTTGTTTAACCCTGATTGGCAATGCAAAGCAGACTAACCTTCTGCTGGTGTTTGGGTTTATTATTTTGTTTTTGTTTTTTAGGTGAATCGTTCATAGCAGCTTACTCATTTTTTGTCTTGTTCACGTAAAATATAATTGCTCCAGATGTAGAAAAATCACCTGTATGTGTACCTCTTTACACACTTTTTATCACATACAGGATAATCTGTGCATTTTATGTGTATCCCTGGGTACTTTAAGAGCAATCTAAGCTGCCAGATGCAGCAGAACCACAGACCTATACCTCCAGTTTATTTTTCTAGTTGTACAAAATGTTCTTTGATATAAAGAAGCAAACCAATTGTTGACAGAATTTCTTTCATGCTGTGTTTAGCAGTATGATGAGAAATATCATAGAATCTTCATATTATAGAAAAGCCTGGGTTGGAGGGACCTTGAATATCATCTAGTTTCAAACTTCCCTGCCATGGGCAGTGATGCCACCCACTAGATCAGGCTACTCAGAGCCCCATCCAAACTGGCCTTGAATACTCTGAGGGATGGGTCACCCAGAGCTTTTCTGGGCAATCCGTTCCAGTCCCTCACTACTCTCTGATATTTCTTCCTAACATCCAACCTAAATCTTTTCTCTTTTAGTTTAAAATATCCCCATGAGGAGGCAAACTTCTTTGTCTTCAGTTTTCCTGCATTTGAAGAAGGACTCTCATCCTTTCTCCCTGTGCATCACAATGAGCCTTATAAAGCAAGCTTTCTTCTCACCTGTGAATACAGGACATCCTTTTGTGCTCTAAGAGTCATAACAAAATATTATACCATACTTTATGCAAACTGAAAACCGGGTATGACAGTGAATTTCCTTCACTGCTGTAATCTATATAGATTTATCAGATGATCAGTGATGCTGTCTGGCACACTAAAGTAATCTGTACTGTTTGTCCTTTGCCAAAAACCCAGATGTGTTAGATTCAACTGGATACTTTGATTGACACATCAGTGTTCTTCAGAAGTTTGTTTTCCTTCATTTTTGGTAGAGTTAAAAACTGACCACAAGTAAGAAATGAGAACATAGCTCACTCTTCCTCTCTCTCCCCTCTCTTTGTTCTGGGTAAGGTCCATGGATGTTCTGGCTAGCATGCGGGTGCACAGTATAAGAGTTGTGTCAGGGTCCTATAGAAATCTATACTTAATAATTAAAACAATTAAAAAAAAAAAAGGAGAAACAAAGGTAAAAAGGTTTTGTTCAAACTATTGAGACAATCATTTTGTGACCTCAGAAAAAAGCAGTATAACTGACCAATCAAGCTGATAATGTTTCATCTTGCAAAACAATACTTTAGATTGATTTCTAAATTTTGAGAATAACATACTTTGTTATTTCTGGAGTAGTCTGAACTGCTTTACTCAACTACAGTAAAAATCTAATTCATCACTTTGTCACTGCAATGTTATGCCTGCTTAACTTCAGTGGTTTCAATGAGTTACTGTGACAAATTAGGACCCTAAAGAGCACAAGTGTAAATGTCCATCTGTTGGACTGAATTGCCCCATCTACAAAACAAGAACAACTGTTGACTACAGCAAATTATCTTCAAATTTTTTGACACTGTACTGGGTTGACTCCTGTTGATCTGTTTAGCAAAGCAAATCAAGATCTAATAAAGACAACTTTCCTCACTACTGCCTTGTTCTGGAATTGGAAAAGCATGACAGAACCTAGGAAGACTCTGGAAGTAGCAGAAGTGAGAAGAAATGAAGTCTTGAGGATTCTGCTCTAAGGCAATTAGTAGCACTGAAACATCTTGAGATAAAACAAAAATTTTTTAAAAAAATTCTTTACTGTACCGGATGATCTTTTGAGGTCTCTTCCAAGCTGGGCTGTTCTGTGATTCTGTAAACAAGATAAAATCACTATGCACCAGAATTTTGTTTCTTGAAAGTATTAAACAAGCTACAGAATAAATTAAAAGGACTTAGAAATGTCACTAACAAGTGAAAAGTTATCCTATTACAGACAGTAACCTAGGGAACATACATATGCTAGTGTTATGTTAGGGTATGAAATAAAGCATATCTTCAAAGCAAATTCAAGGTATTATGAGAAATGTTGTTTACAGAGTACTCTACTTGAATCAGTCTCAAGTAGAAACATGTTCATTTTCCTTTGAAAAATTCTGGTGGCAAGCGAGTCAAACACAATCACTTTAAAGAGCAAAAGTCTTTCAGAACACTGACTTCCACTAAAACTTTAAAATCTAACAAGAAATGTAAAACCCAAAAATGATTGTGCCCTCATGTGATACCAATCTTTTAGTGTAGCACATAATGATTTTTAACAAGCATAAGCTTCGTGAAGAAATAGTTACTGAATTTCTATATAAATTTGGGATTTTAATAATGCACATAAGCGAACAAAACCTTGCATTAGTTACATATGGTCAGAAACTATAGACCAACATAACATCTGGTTAGGTATTAATAGGATTTCTGCAATAACCAATCCCTCTTCCTTATTATGAGACAAAACAAGTCTACCTTATTAAACTTGCAATTTAATTAGGAGTGCTAGTTGTATCTTTAAGTAAAATTTATTAAAAAATTGAAATTACCTTAAAAAACAAATTGAAAATAACAACTGGGTGTTTTTCATCTCTTTCTCAGATTTTCATCTTGGTTCCCTCTGATATCTCTCATCAGTGTAGTGAAGGACGAGTGTAGAAAAATCACCTCTGCAAGAGTATCCTATTAAAGGTTATGGGCAAAGAACTGCAGATAGGTTGCATATTACAAAATGTAGGCCTCGTATCAGATCTGTAATAGACACACCATGAAGAACTGGCAGCAGTTACATGGTTCTTCTGGGACATCAGACACAGAGAAAACCTAAACTAGCCTTTTCAACTAACAACAGAATTCCAAATTCAAGATAAACACAAGTCCTGCAAGCAAGAAGTTTACAGCAAAAGTTAATGAAAGTGTTTCAGTCAAGACCTATTATATCGATTTCCATTCTTCAAGTTTATTGAGACTTGCCCTAATCTGCATCCTGCATTTTATGAGAAAGTGTGAGAAAAAAAGTGAATCAACTCAGAATTTGACATACTTAGTAGCAAAAGCAATACATTCCCAGTGGTGCCATCACAAACACAGCCTTTGTGAAACCAAAGGTCAGGCTGACAGTCAGTAGGAAACGAATTGCGTGGCTGGAGATTCATGACAGGAGTATCTTCAGGGCTGGAAAACAGAAGGCTACAACATTTCTTCCTTTATCTCCCTATTTACTGTTCAGTCTTCTGACAAAAATATCCTCAGGCTTTGCCTTGCTTTTCAGGGATTTACCACAATCTTTCATGGACCACAGGAGGATTGTTAGTCTATCATTCTGGGGGATCAGAAAATGTCAAGGTTGGTCAGGTTCCTTAACTCATCCTTCCAGAGTACAAATTGTGTGTGTAAAAGAAAGACTTTCGCATTCTAATTTTTAAAAGTCTGTGATAATAAAAGATGACCAAATAACTTCTAACTATTCTTCTGTGAAGTTTTTGGATGAAATTTTGCAAGGTCCTTGTTGGGTTTTTTTTGGTGGTGTTGCTAGATTAAAGAGTATACTGTCTCTGATTTAGTAAAGTAACTTTCTCCTCTATTTCTTATCATATTACACTTAGTATTAAAAATCAAGAGATAATTTAAGTAAAAAATAAACAACAACAACAAAAAAAACCTGACTACAAGCAGGAAAAAAATGCAGTTTAAGAGATTTTTCAGAGCAATGTTTTACTTAAAAAAACAGCAATATTCTTGGGTAAGAAAATCAAGTTATTAAACTTCTTTATTGATTTGGGATTTTAATAATACTTACAAGCAAAGAAAATCTCACTTGAAATTAGGATTGACCTCCAAGAATAATTTTTTTTATTTCTTGAATCTACATAAATCAAACTTACGAAGTAGTGTCAGGAAGATCAATTATTTTCTGGTACTTAAAAGTTTCCAAGACTATTCTAGAAGGATAGTCACAGAATCACAGTTTTCACAGAATTATTTCTTTCCTCTAATCTGTATGGAAGTTGTTGGCTGCCACGGTTTTTCCAATCACTTAGAATAAATAAAAATTTGTCAGTCTTGCATGCTTTCCTGTTGCTCTGTCATAAAACCTCCTGCTGTATGGTAGATCTAACTACGAGAACCCCTTTGAATGAGAGAGAACGAATAAACTTGCAGAAGTAAATGTCAAACAGTGATGAACTTGTTAACAACTTCCCTCTCCCTCCAGTTATTAGCAAAACACCCAACTTTTGAGCTGCATTGTTTGAAACTCCTAAATAGTTTTCCAAAGCCTTTATTACTCTACATAGTGTCCAATGCCATGTAACTCTTCTTTGGATCACCTTTTTTTGGCCAACTTTTATTTTTTCATGGAGACTCATGCAATTAATACATAACTTGCATGCAGGATGTCTCGGAAGCCCCTGGACAGATAGAAGATTTTAAAGTAAAAGAAATACTTTCAGAATTTTTTGGTTTCTTTCCTGAGATGACTTTAGTTTCTTCACACAGGACATCTCTCTTGACATTTAACTGAGGAAAAAAAAGGAAGAGGGAATTAATTGTTTGCTTGACTCTCAGAATTGGTGCACATCAAATAAAATATTTTGGTACTTTACACAAGCAATTTTCTTCATGAGGAAGCTGTCTTGTTAAGGCCCTGTGCTTTACTGTACTGCGTGGAAAGGCAAATCATGTTAAAAAAATATCCCAAAAACAAAAATAAAAACACAAATAAAAAAATCCCAAACCAGAACAAAACGTATATAATCTCTATTAAAAATGAAGTTTTAGCAGCACATTCCTACTCTCATCATCAATCTCTCATTTAACATTTCTTTGTGACAGGAACAGCACAAATTAGAAGGCAAGAATATGGCAAGTCACACCTGTTGTGACCACCAAAGTTTTTTAATCATGCTTGTTCTTTATTTTTTTAAATCAGAATAAAAGTATTGCCATTCCCACTACTAATATTCTGCAATTTCTTTCTTTTTGTGAAGGCTTGGGTCCCATATAGTTGAATTTATTTCCTTCCCATTTCTTCTGGTTTATCCCACTTGATCTTCAGATTTCTGAAAAGTGACTACAAATCCACTGAAATTGTGAGGAGACACAATTCATAGCCCTGTGTTCAAAAAGCATGAAAGAAAAGAAAATAGGAAAACCTCTTCAGGTAACATGGAGAAAACATAGCCTGTAGGCATAAGGGATGTGAAAGAGGAGAAAAAAAAATTTGAATCTTCATCTTAAATAAGATGAAAACTTGATTTCTTTTAAAGAGCATTCATAAATAAAGCCTTATTTTTCCAAATAAAATCGGGTTACAGAGGTATTTGTAGACCTAAATACTCACTGTTTTTTAAGCTGTGAGCCTATTTAGAAAAGACTATTTAAATGAAGAGAAGCTATCTGTGTGTTATCTATTGAAGGGATAAACAGCATCTCTGATTACAACTTAGAAGGTAATGCACCTTGACTACATAGTTCATGCTAGTTGGAACAGTGTAGGACCTTTTGTTTTGCTGAGGATTATTTAATGCCTTTATCAGAAATAGAATAATATTTAGTGATTCCATTTTAATTATATTGTTGGCCTACAAGACAAAGTATAAAATACTCAGCTATTGAAAGAAATGTTTCTTTCTATTTTTAAAGATGCTACAATTTTCCTTATCTATGTAAATTAAGTTACATTGATATAATGCATTCCATGTGTTAAATGTGTATTTGTTTCTGTCATGACACTACAACAGTGTTAAGTACCAGGTAAAGCAGCCAGTCTTCAGAGGTGTTGCATCAATGGTAAGTAGCTGTAACATCTAACCACTGAAGAAAAATAGTTTCACATGCTATTTTCATAGCTTGTATTATGTCATGGGTAGGAAATTATCCTTAAATGGTCTGTCATAAGCAAACTTTGATGCCTATAGGTGGAAAATAAGAAAGAGAGAAGAAAATAAGAAAATTTTCACATCAGGACCTTTTACCTGTCATATATAATTTTAGAAACTGACAGGACTTCAGTGTTTTTCAGCATATTTACTTAAAAATATATCAACAAGGAAAATTTAAGTACCATTAAGTTATATAACTGAAAACCCAGATTGCTTAAAACTACTAATTTATAACAATTTTAAGATAGCTTGCAAAAAGTGTATTTCATTGGATTCAATGCTGAATATTTTAGTTTCTTCTTTCTCCTCTTTGTCTTGTACTTCAACTTTTTAACTTGTTCCATAGCAACTTAACAAACCTAATATTAATATCTGTGCTAAGTCAGAGAGAATACCTTAAAATTCTCCCCATGTATCAGACACCACTGATGCATTTGACATGAATTTATTCACAGTACAATGTAGACTGAATTTTAATGCTATGAAAAAATGCCGCACTGCTATAATCAGAAAGTGTGGGACCACAAGTGGCAATGATAATTATGGTGGGTGTCCGTAAGTCACTATTAATTTCTTTGCTGCTTACCTATGTAATTCAACCTTGATGTGACAAGGCCACCACTCTCCAAGTATTGGCAGCACAAGAGGAAGTGACAAATTGTATTGCATTTTATGATTAAGACATTTGTCACGTGGGAATTCAGCTGTAATCTTCCCAGTCATTTTGCTTAGGTGACCCACAGAAGCTTGCTGCAATGCTATTGTACAGTCTGTGAGCAGAATATGTTCTACACAGTGATTGCAACTAACATTATGTAGTTTAGTGAAGGTTGTACTAACCACAGCTACACAAGAACATCATTACTATTTAGCCACAGGTTGTAAATATGTGCTGTTCAACCACATTGGTTGTGCTCAGTAGATTTGGCATGAAGAAACCTCAGGGTTATTTCAAGCATTTAAGACTGAGACAAGACATGGGTTGAAGCTGTCTAGATCTTTGAACACAATCTCATCCAAATTCCAGTAATCTATTAGCAATGAAAGGTACTTTGACACACCCCTGATTTATTCTGTACTAGACTGCTCCTTCTTCTCACATCTCAAACTTGCTCATAACCAAGTATGGACAAGGCATAAAGGTGAGTTTGTGAGTCTGCATTTGGGTTAGTCTTTGTCAAATATATATGGGGTTACCTAAAAGAGGAGTCCTTGTGTGCTCCTTCCTGTTTGACCTTTCCCATTTCCTCTCCCCATAGAACAGACAGCCCTGATTTGTGATACATTAAAAAAAAAAAAAAGAAATGGTAGCTGGTAAAGGAGCATAAAACTGAAGATACAACCCTCAGAATCTATTTTTACCCTCCATTATACCACCTGTCACAAATCTTTAGTAACCAAAACTGAAAGCCTTAGCAAATCTAGGCAGTCTTCATGAAAATCATTGGAATATAACAGACAATATAGTAACGAGTCTTAAGGGTAATATAAAAAAATTTCTATACTCAATTTATTTCCTTTAGTACTTTAAACAGCTTTGTGCTCTGCCAAACCAAAAGACATAAATCTTGCTTTGCATTCCTCTGAAAACCCAAGTCACCTTCTCAACGAAAATTTTTTATTATAATGGGTGCAAGATTGTTTTTTTCCATTTTGTTCTTATGAAATACTTCAAGATTCAAAAACCTTACTGTCCATGCACCTAAATAGTCGTTCTCTGCATCTGAGGGTTTCTGATCAGTCAAATCTCTTTCATTTCTTTTTAAATCAAAACCATTGATTATATGGTTTAGCTTTAGGGGAAAAAAAATAAGTCAACAGAACAAAAAACCCTCCAAAACCTACCACTAAATAAACTCCTGCTTCTTTTTCAAATGTGTTGATAAACACAAATATCATGCTTTTTTCTGGCTGTTTGGAGAAGCTGAGCTAATGTCAACCCTTCCAACTACATTTAATTAGTTAATTTGTTGAACAATAGATAGAGTGTATATTTTATATATATATATATACACACATATATATAGAGTATATTTATGTTATCTTTAACTATTATAGAAGAGCAGTTAAACACAGTACCAACAAACAGGCTATGGAAAGAAAGCTAACACAGATACTCCAATAATTTCAAGATGTTTTTCAGTTTGTTTATTTTCCAACAGGAGAAATAAATTTTAAGAATGCCTCTGAAATCCTAATGCAGTCTAAGCAGTTGTAGCATTTGCTATAAGATTGTTACGAAGAGCAGAATTACACAATGTGGACAAGCTTGACGTGCTTCTTCATCTATGTCATAATTAATGGACTCGAACTCTGTCCTTTTTATTCAGAAGCTATAAAAACTGCTATGGCAGTAGACTTCTGCATCACAGTGTGGTAATTTCAGTTTCTCTCCTTCATAAGAGTATGTTATTATTTTTCTAATCCTTCCCTTGTTTTTGTGTGTTACACTTATATCTGGCATGCCCATATAAATACATTCTATGTGAATTTTGCCAAGAAAATCCACATTATTTACTACAAGATGTGAAATCCCTGTTGTTATGCAATTACAGCAAATATGGAAGAAACTGGGGTAGCAGAGCTTTAAAATTACTGTTTTGCTTAAAGACATTGATCTATGCAACATGATAAGTACTCATTTGGGAAGAGGTTGGGAACATGAGTATTGCATACCTTTATGTTTATTTTAACTTGTGCTTAATGGCCTGACAGAGTTTGCAAACTCCACACTGTAAAGTGTTAGAACATAACAACTAATGATTGCTAAACACAAAGAAGTTACTGGGTCACAACTGGTTATTTAACAAGATTTTTATAGGGTAAAAATGAAGGGCTGAAATATGAAGTGATCATTTAGAGGCATTGAGCAGTTTGGTACTTAAGGAAAGGAGCAGAAGGTGATCAATTGCATGAGAAATTACTTTCTTTTATTCTGTATCTAGTGCAGAATTTCAAAGTTTAAGGGCTTTCCAAAGAAGATTGACTGCTAACTGAATTCACAATCTTTATTACAGTCCTGGTTTGTTTATACTTGAGAGTTGTTATCCAAGCTCTCAATTCATTTTCTTCACTCTGATTCTCAATAAGGTCAGGGAAACTAAGTAGTATCTTTTTTTCACCTCTCAGATTCTTCTGAACTACTTTTTTAAAGTTTACTAATAAACTTGGGCTGGCTATACTCAAAGGTATTCTCTCTGGTCTCCTCCCCCTTTGATCACTAAAGTGTTTTCAGACACTGGAAATTATTTATAGCTTATCTATTACTTCCTTGGTCTTTCCAGGTGATTTTCCTGGTACCTTAGTCTTACTTCAGTAGCTCTTGTCATACCCTTCCAGCACGACCCCAAAATTTCATTTACCTTTTTCTTCTCTCTGCCCCACTCATGCAGAGCTTTCTGTGCTACCATGCCTTCAGTGATTCAGATCAGATTCCAGTGTAACCCTTACCCTTACTATATCTGGTTTCTCTCCCTGTTAAATTCGCAGTTGGTTTCTGGCTTCTCTCAGATATTTTGACAGTAGGTTTAAAACCTTTGTATTTACTATACCTTTAGCTGTCTGCTTTTCCAGTTTAGAGAATCCCAGAATATTCTGAGTTGGAAGGCACCCACAAGAATTATCAGGTCCCAGCTCTTAAGCGAATGGTCCATCAAACCCTCAACCTTGGTGTTATTAGCCCAATGCTCTAACCAACTGAGCTAATATTTTTGGGTTAATTAACTCTGAAATGGAATTTTGCAAATTATGCTTATGGGCAAGTTAGTCTTAGATTTTGTTATTTTTTGGATCTTTTCAAGACTTTTCAGCACAGATTACTTCATTCAGGTTGTTTGTTGAACATTCATGCCACTTGCTATGAACCACTGTGTGTATCTACTTAACAAACCTTTGGTTATCTTCAAAGTATTCAAGAAATACTGTGCTGCACTTGGTTGCATTTATTCCTTTAGTGACTTCCTGAATTAATTATGTATTTTTTCTGAACATGCATGCATATAAATTTCATATATATATGTATATATATATGTCATATCTTTGTAAACAGAGCAAGTTTTTGCTATTTCATATTCACCCACAGAATGGTTCCTCAATTTTGTTTATACTATATTGCTGCCCTCTCTTTAGGTACTACCTCTCCCTTTCAGAAACAAACAAAATATATATCAGCTACAATTTTTTACAAAAAAGGATCTGAATAGATAGTTAAGATTATGTTTAACATGTAATATTTTCAGTGCAACAAATTACACTTTTCCTGACAGCTGACCTAATTATCTTTTAGTCAGGTTACATGTCATACCTAATTTAAAACTGAAAATAAAAATTTAAAAAAAAATATTAAAAAACCCTAAGAGCACAATTTAAATAACAATTTAAATATCAACTCCTATCATACTATATGTATTAGGAGGACATTTTTCTTGTCACTGTGGTTCTAACCTCCCACTGTTGAATTAAATTGGATTATTGCCATTGATTCATCTGGAATAGGCTCTGAGTCACTTTAAGGCAATGGGTGAGATAAAAGAGCTGTGCAGTCTGTCAGGTGAATTCTCTTTCAAGAAGATAAACAGTAGTACACGTTTTAGTTATAGCTATTATTAGAAGCCAATGTTAAGGTGATAATGTAATTAGTAGTGTTGGGAAATACAACACTTCACATGCTGCATATTGATGCTTCTCAGGAAATCCTGAATGCTTACTGTTTCTGTCAGACAAGGTAACGTGCCTGTGTATTTCATCTGACAGAAACAGCAACTCTGCATAAGCAGATCTGGAAAACAACCAAACTGTGAAAAGGGGCAGCCAAATATTTTAATGGTGCTCATAAAGTAAATCCATTCTGTCAAGGAGCTGTAAGACTCTGTGTAAGGCAGTCTATGCTCACTTAAGACAAATTCACAGTATGCATAGAGAAAGATAATATGCTGAAAGGGGTCATACTTGTTTCCAAAGACTACTAAGTTTCAAACGTCTCTGTGGAAAACACAGAAGTTATTTAACAATACTGCTGCTAAATAAATATATAAAATGAAAGTTACATTGTTTTCTATTACTTGTACAATTAGATTATTAATGTGTTTTTCAGTGCACTGCTTATGCACTATATTGTGTTAATCTCTTTACCATGCGAAAAGTCAAATTTTGTCTTAACCTTAACTTTCCACTAAGTAGACTATGTGCTGTCACAGTCAGTCTCTACAACTATGTCCATCAGTATTCAGTGTGCTAGAAGACTTTGGTGTGATGCAGAATCATGTTTACCTAGCAGAAATAAAAGCCTTGCCTCAGTGCAGCAAATATCACTTTCAAATTTGATATTCACGCATGAAGAAACTGGACAACTACTTTTCAACCAACTTCCCACTGACTGTGGAGGTCAAGACTTAAGAATATGCTGATGGCCACAAATTGAATAATACTAAAATAATGGGTAGACTAGATATATTCCCTTATAGTGCACATAAAATTGCTGAGGATGAATCCTTTGAGACACTACGAGCAGCCTGTCTGCAATGAAATTCTAGATTTTGCAGGAACATCAACATCTGCATTCAGTTCAGTTCTTTCTTCAAGAATCCAATACCACTCACTAATATTTCAAGAAAGCATAGTTACAGAAAGAACAACATTATTATCTTATACAGAAAGGCAGGGGAAGGACAAGGAATTCCGAAGGAGCTGGAATAAGAGACATTGTTGCAATGTCTTGAAAGTATACAAGCAAGGCTCTGACACCTATACAGGATCAAAAGCAATCAGAAAGAGAATTTCAGCACATAGTAACATTCAGAAAGTTACGTGAAACTAAAAATGCTAATACATTTGTTAGGATGGGAGAGTTATGAAATTGTATCTAGTAAAATCAAAGATTTTAACACCTCAACATAAATACGATGATGTTATAAAATACATGTTTGATAGAGACTACATACATGAGAATCTTTTGATTAATTACTTTTATTCAACTAATGACTCACATAGACAACTATAGAACTTTGACAGAACCCATTATAAGATATCAGACACTGACCAGAACCACAGAAGAGATTGCAGTACAAGATAAAGTATGGAAAACCTATATATCTCTGTCAAGCTGCAAAAGGAAAAAGAAATTAGTTCATGTCTAGAAAGCAAGCAATTTATGGCTATGCTCAGGAGACTGACCATCAGGAAATTGGAAGTTAATAACACAAGCAGAAGAATGAGGAATTGAATCCCTAGAGCAAGAATGTATTGAAGGAGTTCAAGAGGCCTCTGTTAGGCATTCTTGCCTTCTCCCGTTCATACCATAGAGAACTTCACCAGGAAAGAAATGTCCACAGTTAGCTAAATCCTTCCTCTACCAATACAATTTATTCAGGTATTTGGAATCCAGTTATGTGGAGATCAGAGCAGCAGAAATGCAAATTAGCAGTTGAATACTTTATATGGAAGAATTTCTCCAGACTAGATAAGAAAAAAACAGTTGCCATTTTCTATATTCATTAATTTTTATGTATTTTATAAATAAATATGTGTGATGCATCTGGAAAAATCTCGTGGGTACAAAACCAAAGTTTACTCCATTACTGAATGCCTTATTTCATTTGGTAGCTCCGGTAACTGGTCTGGAAAAATGTCAGGTTGTGTGGGCCTAACAGTGAGGTTCTCTTGCAATTAACCTCATTTCAAGGTTAGTACAGCAGAAAGTACTGATACACAAAGTTTAACAGACACAGTAAAGAATGTCTATAGCTCTAAAATACCAATGTGCTTGATCAGAGATTTAGCATTTGTTAACTTCATAATCATTCAGAAGGATGTTAGACATTCATATTACCAGCTAACTTTTGCTATGGAACCAAAGTGATAGCATAGCCCAGAGTTTGATTGTTTCTAAAAATTTCCTTTTCTTGAGTCCTTTTTTCAGTCTGCTTTCTCATGCCTTTTATACTGATGTCTAAAGCTCATAAGCTTGTTTCACATTATCAGGAAATGTTTATCAAATGAAATTTCTATACTTTTAACACCAATATGAACATAACCTACTATGTCTGATTTTATTATAGGATGATTCCACTTTTTGCCATTTCCACCTTGTCCCAAGGAACCACAGTGAGAGTCATGTAGAGCATCTAAAGAGAGGCATCTGCCAGTGCCCTTCCCAGCCATGATTGCAATTAGCAGCCGCACTGAGTGAGGATGGGAGACGTTACTTCTTGTCCTCAAGAGGATGCTCTTCACAGCACATCAACACACTGTCTTATGAACCATATGACTCACTGCTCTGTGACAACTGGTATTCTCAAACACTGACAGGTGCTTGCTAAGATAACTGGAGAACTGAAATTGCATTTTCTTATTAGAAATGCTGAAAACGATGCATATTTCTCATTCCTTCCCAGATGACAAAGACAGAAGACATTTCAGTGTAGCTTCTTTATCCATGGTCCTACTAAGAAAGAATTGACCTTAATAGAGAGGAACTTAATAACCTAGGAATGCTGTCATGATGATCTAGCTGTGTCTGATACATGATTGAAATAACATAAGCGTGTCACTCTAGGCTATTGCAGAGTAATTCTTAATCAGGTTAAGAATATTTTAAAGGCTTGTCTCACAGCTTTAGTACACTTCCAAGGGCCCTGCTCGTGCAGGTTTTTTGTTGTTGCCAGACACAATGAACGAGTATATGATGGGAGGTAACATAAAGCTTCCACAGCACTTTCTGACAGCAGGAAGACAGGTTTTTGAAATCATCCATTCTGACAACCAAGTGGCTGAGACAGAAACAGTAGTTTCCAAAAACATTAATGTGTATTAATAGAAGCAATTATTTTAAAAAGGAATAAGAATTTTAGAAGGATAATAACTGATCAGTCAAGGCTGATTTCTTTCTACTTGTCATATATCCCCCTTCCTTATATCATCTGTCCAGCTGTTTTAGTATCTTGAATATCCAGCTGATTCGATTCTGCTGTTTAAGTGTCCCATTTTAGGAAAAGCAGCCTCTAGATTGTTTCAAACCTGTTGCCTGCTATCCTAATCTAACACACTCTGTTTATTGGATCAGAAGACATACTGGATAATCTTACTAAATAATTGTTTTACTTTATGCAGATCCTTTAAAATCACTGTATGTTAAGAAGTATGATTTCTCAAGTCCTGTGTACAGGAAGTGTACACAGTACGGGAAGTACTTTGTCTTAAGGATAAAGAAGATTTTTTTTTTTTGCATGAGAGGATACAGTTAATTTGGTCAAAAATGTGTTTAACTTCAAAATTTCAAAGTTGATTTTTACCCTGGACATTGCACCACATAATACACTACTTTTTGTAGTCTCCCATGATAGAAATACTCTTACAAGTAACAGTCAGATAATTCAACATTGTCTATTTTTAAATAAGAAATAACACATTTAATTTATAAGAAATAATTTTTTTTTTAATATGAAATGGTGGTGAATTCCAGCAGACAGGTTTTAACAGCAAATAAACCTTTGGACACATTGACAAAAGTTTCATTATCAATTTTTTCTTCCTTTTAAAACCAAACCAAACCTTAGTTCAAATATTTTGATATAAAGATTAAAGAGCAGCTGCAACCCTAAGAGCAACAGATTTCATGATTCCAAGATATGGGTTAGGGCAATATGTTATCTATTAGACAGCTCAACACTTTGCGGGGGCAAAGGATGTAAGTGGAAACCGAATTCAATTGTGGGAACGAAGTGGGATCCTCACCAGCTGATTTACTGATTGTGATTGCCTATTAACATTCAAATATGTTCACAAACATTTAATGTCCTAGAATAACAGTTTTCAGATCATGATTCCTGGATACCAGAAGTCTGTTGTGGGTGAAAAGGGCCTGTCCATTAGAATTCTCATTTTGAGACAGAAAAAAATATTTTTGGTAGTGGAGAAAATGGGCAGCCTCAGGGGATACCGCTTTTGCTGAAAAAGGGAGAGCGTTTGATGACATTGGATAAGAGTTTTCAGAAGAGCAGCAGAATTCAAGTAGGATGGCCCAGATTTCTCAGTCATCTGTTGGAAATCAGGGTTCTCTTAGATATATATTTAATTAACTGAAGGCTTCTCAGTACACCAACAAAAAACTCCTGGGAATTAGTGACACAAAAGGACAACAAATGTCTAATTAGATTCAGTTTTTGACTGCAGGTCATATTTTCATTCCCCTCAGAAACAAGACAGAAGACCAGGAGACTATATTGTTTAAAAAGCTAATATCCTCATGTTTGATACACTGCTTTCTTTCTCTATCTTTCAGCATAATCCGAAACATTTTATTACTATCTAGTAAAATTTTGTTTTCTTGTGACAGTACTGTTTGCTTCTCCTCTTTGCCTTTTCCCAAGCCCCACTAGACTGGACTAGACTGAAAAATTCCTGATCATCTGAGGTAGCAGTATCTCATCTGTATTACTTTGCGGGTATGTTTTTTTCTGTTTTAACTAGGTGTGATGTAGTGGGAGATAAGATGTAATTAGAGAAACCAATAGCCTGTTTCTCCATACCACTTCCTTTTACTTCTTCTGTGCCAGTTGTATGAAACTCATAACTTCACTCTTTCCAAATAATTCCAACTTTCAGATAAGAATCCAGTTGTGTGGGCATATAAAAAGCATCAGTACAAATTTTCATGTTCTAATTTTTACTGACTCAGTTGGCCAGTTTAGTTCTGCATACCTAGGTCCTTATCAGAAAGGCAAGTCTATAATTAACAGAAATTCACTGTGCGTATTAAAAATTAAGTCATATTAGCAAGTCCAGTCCTTGAATTGAAAAAGCAACATGTGAGGTGACGGCAACTTAATGGAAGATGGAACTCAACGAATTACAGAAGGGAAAGTTTTACCTGCAAATTCAAAACCATGTCTGAGGTGCTGTCAGACAGAACAATAAATGTGTAATGCCTTCCTTATATTTGATGATAGGAAAATTAAAGTACATAAAAGAGATCTGTAGACTGTGTTGTGCTCTTAATTAATGCGTTGTTGAAATGGCCGATGTGCATAAAAAGTGAGCATCCTAACCTGCTTGAAAGAGTGACATTTAAGTTGCACTGGAACAACTCTACTGGACTTGTATGCAGATTGCATATGTTCATGCACATAGGAGAAAGCCAGGTGAATTCAGCCCCTTGGAAGAGGCTGGTACCAGGTAACTGTGGGGAAAATGTCTAGGTGGACAAAAACTATAAACTCCTGAACAAACAAAGCTCCAAACAGGGAAAGCTCCACAGTTAAACTTCATGGGAATCTTAAGAAGGAACACACTGGATTAAGCAGTATCTCACCACTTTTTTAGTATCAACTAAATCAATTTCTAAAAACAATGGTTGGATTTCTGAATCCAAATAATTTCTTTTAATGTGAATTTGTGCTTAAAGGAAGAACTGTGTCTATTTTTAGTCCTAAATACTTTTTTTTTTTTAATATGAGGAAATGAAAGTAGTAGAGTCTAGCAACGGTCACAAACAAACCTTGGGAAGCTTCTTTTTTGCTTGAAAGCATTAGTAGACTTAACAAACTAAGCTACATTCCAAGTACTGCTCTTGGTAATATAGAATTAACATCTGTTGGTTTTGAAAGAAATTGTACATACAAAATAAAAATCCACTTTCAGTTAGCTGTGCCCTTCAGGGTTGTATTTAATTGACTTTAGGACAGAGAGCAGGGTTATCTCTCTCATCTCATAGACCAGCTGTAGTGCTGCTTCCAGCAATGAAACATTTCAACCTTCAGGAGAGAAATCCTTCAGTAAAAGAGGGTTGTTAAATGCTCTTGGTAATATTGTGAACAGGATTGTCACTGAGTGCTCCATATGACATTGGGACTCTGGCACTGAAGAATAAGTTAGCGTGAAATAAATTACTTTCACTCCTATCCAGGATATCAGAAAAATCTGCAGTACTTGCCCTTGAGCAAAAGGGCAAAAAAGAAAAAGGGAGTTTGATCTTAATAATGCCTTGCTAATTCTCATTAATGAGTGGGATATCCTTTGTGAATTATAAAAGGAATAATGAAATGAAAGAAAAATGTATTGATAAAAAGCAATTAGAATAAATCCCAAAGAAGACCAACTCATGAGAATATAGAGGTTGGTTTAAGCTTGAGTTTTTAGAGCAATCACATACACATTTTAAATTACTTCAGTTTTTTCCCCAGGTTCTAGATTTGCAGTTGGCCATGGGTTAGTTAATGAGGTCATACTGTACTCTTTTTTAACTTCTTATTTGAAATTTCCATAGCTGTAGCAGTTTTTCAAATGCCTTGAGAAAATATTATGGCTTTTTTTTAATTTTTTTTTAAGAGCTGACACAGGAAGAATTAAAGAATTTCCAGAAAGCTATTTGGAATTGTTTCTGAATTATTTAAATAGTGAGTAAATAGAACAAATAATTTTTAGCCACATCCCACTCTACTAGGGTTTGTGCCCACAGTTGCAGATACACACACGTCTGAAAATATTTACGGCAATACTTTATTCTGACAGTTCACACTTCTTTAAAATTTCCTAAAATATTTTTGGACGCTGCTAATTTTATATTTCCTTATAATCATGCATAAATATTAAACTATATAAACCACCACCTAAATATTAGAATTTTTTTTTAAAAAAAAGCTATCTGATAACAAGCGAGAGACAGCAAGCTCCACAAGAATCAGGAATAGCTAGAATTGTGGTGAAAATAACTCTGCCAAACTCATTTGCAAATGCCTGACGTATTACATATTTCTTTTTCTCTGTAGTTGAATTACACTGCTGCTGTGGTTTAGCTCTGGCAGTCAGCCAGCCGCACGCAGCCACCGGCTCACTCCCCTCTGATAGGATGGAGAAGAGAATTGCAAGGGCAAAAGTGAGAAAACTTGCAGTTGAGATAAAGAGAGTTTAGTAGGTGAAGTTAAATCTGCACATGCAAGCAAAGCAAAACAAGGAATTTGTTTACCGCTTCCCACGGGAAGGCAGATGTTCAGCCATCCTCAGGAAAGCAAGGCCCCATCATGTGTAACAGTGACTTGGGAAGACAAACACAATCATTCTGAATGTCCCTCTGCTTTATCTTTCTTTCCCAAATTTCTTTGCTGAGCATGATGTGACATGGTATGGGACATTCCTTTGGTCAGTTGGGATCAGCTGTTCTGGCTGTGCCCCCTCCCAGACACTTAGTAACACCCAGCCTACTTGCCAGGAGGAACAGAGTGAAAACCAGAGAAGGCCTCAGTGTTATTAAGTACAGTAAAACAAAATATAAGAAATAGTAAATATAAAAATTATAACAAATGTGAAAAAATGTTACTAACCGCCCCCCATATTCTTAATCTTACTCTTTTCAAATCATAGCTTTTAGTTTTAATCTCTTCCCTTGCTATTACCTCTCTAATATCAAAACACTAATATTCTAATCATTCTAAAAAAACTCTTGCAAATTTTTATTTTAGGATTGTTGAAAAATTACATTCAATTTTTTAAAACTTTTAGTTTAAAACCAAAGTAAGGATATTTTGGAATAGCTTTAATTTGGGAAATAATTTGCATTACACTTTTGTCTCATTAAGCCAATAAAGTATATTTTTGAGCAGTCAGAAATTTCAGACATGCACTTAGACGTGTCTCAGTCAAAGGGTCTTCACAAAATTGTGGATGTTAGCTGTGATGTTGGACTCTTGGTAAGGACCCACGTATGTCACATTATTTTGCCCTTTGTGAGCACTTATGCAATTGCGCTGAAACTTAACTAAAAGAAAAGTAAGATCAGCATTTTACATCAGTGAGAGCAGACATAAGATATACACAGATAACTTAGTTATCAGGGACTTATTGATCAACAAAAGCTAACATAATATCTTTAACTCATTCCAGTCTAGAAAATCAATTCTATAAGATCATGCTGATGACTGCCTGATCACTACCTGTAAAGTAGAAATTAAGCAAATCACAAGGTTAGTTCCAGATCACATCCAGCTGAATACCTGCTGTATTGAATGGTTAAAATGTTAGAAGTTGTATTTATAAAGTGCTGCTCATCTGCTTAGGAAAAAAAAAAAAAGCCTGTATGTATATTTCCTTTAGATTATCTTAATGAATTATGCCCTTGGAGAAAAAAGAAGCTTCTGAAAAAACAGTTTATGAAAGGCTGCAAATTCCTAATCTAAGCAGAGTTCTGTGGTAGCTGTAATATAGAGAAAAATACTAATCAGCTCAGGATAGATTTATGTGCTATTTATTTGTAACTCAGCACACACTCATAACACCCTGGTTAATATTTTTAAAAGAGATTTCAAGATTTAATCACATTTCAAATTTGATAATGCTGCCATTTAGCTTATCACAACAATAAGTTAAAATCCTATTACTGCTGCTTACATTATATGTATAACCATACCAAAAAAAAAAAAAAATAAAACCCTCCAAACAAACTGTGAGGGAAAAAAAAGTATTTCTGGATTTAGTATTACTAGAATTGTATGTAGTTTATTCAAAAAAGGTCTAATCTGAACTGCTGTTCCAGCTACAGATGCAGAGGGATAGAATGATAGTAGTTTGTTCATTTACTTTTTGAAAGAGCAGGCCCATTTTTTTGTAAATAAGCAAGACTGAAGAATTTGAGGGGAAGAGAAAAATTAAAGAGGAGGACTGCATGTGAATACAAAGAGTATTGCTGCCAGTAGAGGGTGAGATGGGAACTGGCATCTCACGCACACTCAAAAGCCTACCAATCTCTTTGCTTCAAAGAGTTCCTGCACTGAGGGCACCTAACTGAAGCCTTCTGGTCTTTTACAGCAAAAAGAAAATCCAAGCAAATCTCATCTGTATTTGACATGGCAATCAAAAGTCTATTGCGCTCCTGATTAACTACTGATTCTTCCCTGGATCAGTGTAGCTCACTAATTTTACTGTAAGGTCATCTGCTTTTCAGAAGCTTACTCTAATACTTCTCAAGTTCCCCTTGAAGGTACATTCTGTGAAAAACTGGTCCTGCAGTACCAGGTTTGACTTTCAGTGCTACAATTCCTAACTCTTTGTCAAATCACTTCCTGCCCAGTTGTATCCATTGACTGCCCAAAGTCCTTATGGCAACCCTGTCTAACTAAAACCATCCTATCTCCATACTTGATTCCCTGTGGCAGAAGCAGTGCCTGCTTCCTTACAAGGACCTTTCTCCACACTGCAATGCTTTTAACCAAGTGTAATGGTTTGGATCCAGCTTTCCCGCTGAATGTTCAAACCTTACAGTTTGTGGCCTCTTCCCCACCCCCACAAAGGGAAAAGCTACTGAAAGCACCGAAACGACCAAACCAAAGCTGTATAAAAATATATATTTGTATTTACACTTATATACAATTAGAATACTATATACACAGAAGAAGGGACCCCAAACACCTCCCCCCTGAAGGGAAAAGGGAAAACCCAAAACAGATATACACAATCAAAACCCGGGAGCAACCAATGAAGAATTAAGAAAAGAAAGTCTTACTACTCTATTTGAGATAGCAGAATTGCACCAAACGACGGCTGGCACTCTCCGCCTCCCAAGGTCCACAAGGCCTCACTGGGCCTCACTCCTACATACAAGCAGAGTCGATCCACCGGATCCACTGGAAAGCAAAAAGAAGGAAGAGGCTTCTCCCCCTTCTTATTTATACCCTGATTTAAGTAAAAAATCGTATGGAATACTGGGAACATGACCACTTCCTCGGTTACAACCTGGTTACCAAGGAAGGCCTAGAATCAAAACCACTACACCAATCATTTCTTACAATCTCAGCCAAACATGTCCAAATTTTAGCAGCCCTGAATAATAGTATGTTTTTTACATCTAAGCCCAAAATGTGAGCACTGAGAGTCTGTATGGAAGCCAACAGCGTGACAGGTTCTTGCTCTAAAGAGAAACACCATTAATATTCATAGGATTCCAACAGCAACACAACATGCTAAATTTTCAATAATTGAATGCAGCCATGAATAGCCACATCAATGTGTTTGATCACATAAAGACAGAGCTTTGAAAGGATTCTCAAGGCCTGCATAACCATGGTTTATTGAATTACAGTTTTGATCAAAATTTATAGTCAAAAAAGAGTTCTCCTCTGTTTAATTTGATGTAAAATCTGAAGTGAATTTGTATTGTAGGTTGTCTATGAGTCAGCTCAGACACCATGAGCAACTTATTAATGATGGATGTTTGTTTTGACATACATTCTATTACACTCTGTTGAATATAGAATGTAGAAAATAATCCTGATTTCAGTCCTTCAAAAACATGTTAAAACAACCTGTTTTGTTTCTTTTCTTAGATTTCCCTGTCACAATATCATACTGAAGCTTAATTATTTAAGTCCCCACATAAGTTGCTGCATTTAGAACATTTGCTAATCTTTAGAGCATTGATAATCTACTCCGTTGACACAGAGCACCCATAAGCACTGAGAAGCCTCAAGGAAGTTCTAACTGAAGCCTGAAGAGATCTCCTGTTCTTCACAAATATACCCACTCTTCATGGTGTTCTTCTTGCATATCATTATTCAAACAGAATTTAATGAGCCATTAGGATGGGCTAAAAGAAACCATCAAATACCAATAATTGAATAGCAGACATAGAACTCTAGTTTCTTCTGAGGCTTTGTGGCAGCAAGTCCTGAGATAATGTTAATATTTGCACACTTGGTTTCCACAAATTTATAACAGAAAGAGCAAGGTTTGTATGGATGCAGAATGAATGAAACATGTGTGTAAGCATCAGAAGGAAAGGTACAAAAAGGTTTCAGAAGGTAGTCTGCACCAGGAAGGAAAGGGCACCCTTCCCCAGGCACTGTTCTCATAGGTAGCACTGGGGAAGATGTTGCTTATGACAAGATGAAAAGGCTTGCACTCTGAAAAGGTCACAGTACAGATGACTTCCTAGATGAAGACCACTGCCTCCACACAAGAAAGAAGGCTAGGCTGCTGCATATAATACATGCCATTCTGTTTTTCTGTTTGCTCAAAAATACAGACTACGTACCTACAAGTGAATAAAAACATAACATAAGCATAAGCTTTGGCAAAGAAGATGTGGTTGCAAGATTATGTAAAATACTACCTTACTTAAAATAACTAATACACAGGCATTCAGTATTTTTCTTCCTTTAGTTTCAACAATTGATTTATTTCTGTTTATGGTGAATATCCTTTGTTCATCTGGAATTCTTAAAGTTCCCAAGTAGATATTTCACATTTAGTTCATCTCCTTCAGGTGAAAAGTTACCACTTACCTCTGTGCAACTGTGTCTTCCAGAAATCAAATTACTTCTCTCCAGCGTTGATGCAGCTGTACTCAATTCAGCACTCAAATTCACAAATGTTAGCAAGAAAACAGCACAAGGAAGTAGACTCTCACTTGTGTAATTTCCCTGAAAAGTAGTAATCACAATTAACCTTCTCAGTAGGATGTGACAGAAGTTCAATGATAACAGAAATAATGTTGCTTTAGGAAGTTCTCAGGGATTCTGCATCTGGTATGTAGCAACCTCAGATGCATGGACAGACTGGGGAATGAGATGCTGAAAAGCAGTGCCATGGAAAGGGACATAGGGGTCCTGGTCAATGGCAAGTTGAATGAGTCAGCAGTGCCCTGGCAGCCAGGAGGGACAACCGTGTCTGGGGGGGCATCAGGCAAATTATGGCCAGCCGGTCGAGGGAGGGGATTGTCCTGCTCTACTCTGAACTGGTGTGGCCCCACCTTGAATGCTGTGTGCAGTTTTGGGCACTGTAATATAAAAAAGACATTAAATAAAGACATTAGAGGTCATCCAACGGAGGGCAATGAAGATGATAAAGGGCCTTGAGGGGAAACCATATGAGGAGTGGCTGAGGTCACTTGGTCTGTTCAGCCTGGAGAAAAGGAGACTGAGAGGAGACCTCATTGTAGTCTACAACTTCCTCATGGAGGGAAGAGGAAGGTTAGGCACTCATCTCTTCTCTGTGGTGACCAGTGACAGGACCCAAGGGAATGGCCTGAAGTTGTGTCAAGGAGGGTTTAAGTTGGATATTAGAAAGATATTCTTCAACCAGACGGTAGTTGGACACTGGAACAGGCTCCCCAGTGAAGTGGTCATAGTGCCAAGCCTGACAGAGTTCAAGAAGCATTTGGACAATACTCTTGGGCATATGGTCTGATTCTTGGGAATGGTCCTGTGCCAGGCCAGGAGCTGGACTTGATGATCCTTGTGGGTCCCTTCAAACTCAGCATATTCTCTGATTCTGTGATTCTGTATTAAGGTAAAAACCACAAGTCAGTTTTGTGTGTGAGTACTGTCACACACACACTGCTTGCTGTACTGGAAAATTATAAGCATAACAGCCAGGCCAAGATTCATTATTGATCAAGATGTCCTTATATTCTTGTTTAACTTTTTTCTGTTACCTAAATATAAATCGGAAATAAAAACCTGTCAGCTTTTAAATGCCCCAAGTCTGAAAATTTCCAAAAGACAAAACCAATTTTAACATAAGTTTGTGTGCAAAAGAGTTTTTTACATTACTTAGGAAATATTAAAAAATGACAAACATTAGAAGTAAACTGGGACTACTCTGTGAATGAATTCATAACTATTGACTCATTTACTGGTGCTTAAATTATTGAATGTTTATTCTTTCAGGCTATAAATCATGAAACAAGACAGTAGATTTACAATATATCTGTTCTATTAAATCTAATACCCAGAAACTAATCTGCTTAAAAACAGCCAGGCTTGTACAGCTCAACATATCATCCCCTTCACCAAGGAGAGAAATAGAGTTCAGAAAGGCAGGATAGGAAAAACTGGAGAACTGTTCCAAAAAGCAGCTGCAACTACGTAAGGACAAATGTAAGGTTCCACACTTAGTCAGGAATCACAAGCTCCAGAGTTACTCAGGACAAAAAATCTTGGAATATTAAAGCAGGTCCAAAACCCTTCCCCGACTTTGGACCTGATGAAATCTCAACTGCAGAAAGTGCTTTTAATTTTGGAAAAAATCTCTTTAAAAGAGACAAATAGCAAATTATCCTCAGCCTACACGGTGGAAAAGGTAAACAGTGACCATTATATAACAGTTTAAAAAGAAAAATAAAAACATAACAAAACAACAGGATAGATTTTTGGTGAAGCTGAAGAACTTCAGTAGTAAGCTGTCTTCACTATGTAAAGCAATGCAATTGCAGCTTAGGGAATAATTTACACGCTGCTCATGTGCTTGACTATTCTCCAAGTGAAAAAGTTTTTCCTTCTATCCAGTGTGAAACTTTTCTCTTGTCTCGACTCACATTTCTTTTCTCTTGTCCTCCCACCATTTATTGTTGTGAAGAGCCACGATCCATCTTCTTGATTACCATTTGTAGGCTTTTGCAGGCTGGTATTAGGTTTCCCTGAACTCTTCTCCAGATCTGGTCCCTCAGCCTCTCCTCAAAAGTTGGGTGCTCCAGGATCCTGCAACAACAGTGACCTTTGCTGCACTCATTCTAGTTAATGTATGTCCTTCCTGCAATGCATGGCTGGAGGCGGAAGAAGCGAGGCGGCAGTACTTAGGTGTGGGGTCACTAGGGCTAGGCAGATAGACCTTATCTCTTCCCTTGATGTACTGGCTCTGTTCCTGTGAATACTGGCCAGGATATTGTTGGAGACCTCTGCAGTAAGGGCTTTTTTCAAAGGCCTGGAAAGCATATGTTCCATTCTGATATCTAAATATTTGCAATGTCTTTGGATCCACACATACGCAACTAACACTGAATCTAAATCTCCAAATACTTTTCCTCATGTTCCAGCATATTAAAAACAGAGTTCAATATAATTATTATTAAAAAGATATTAAAGCCAGAGGATATATGTAGATAAATATTGAATATCAGGAAGCAGACTTCACACTGAGAAGTGATCAGTTTTGTTGAAACTAGAAGAATGAGGCTGTCTATCAAACCACTTGTTCAGGATTGTGTGAAGTAAATAAAAAGCAGACTGAGTTGCATCACAGTGAAGTAGTCATGCTGCTACAAGGAAGTATTTTCTCTCCAGGAGGGCCCTTTTGATGCCTGTAGTGGACAGCTGGAGCCTCTCTAGCACTTTGAAACCCTTCATGCTACATGTGCTTTGTTATGGTACTGCTACCTAGGTACACAAATCCTATCTCACAGATGGTGATTGAGAAATAGAAATCTCCAGGTACTGCTTTGTGAATGTGTAATACTGGTGCACAAGAAAGGCAGGGGAAAGGTGGAATGAAAAGGAATTGAGAGGCAGTAATCAATATGAGTGAAATTTAATCAGTGTTATGGAACCACTTTTGCACCCAACAGGAAATCTGAGACAAAAAAGCAGAATCTGGATGCATAGAATTAGATGAAGATGAAAAACAATGAAGGCTGCATGTATTTCCCATAGTGAAATTGTGCTTAATCAATCTTATATGACTAACTTGGTGGTTGAGGGGAGGGTAGTACTTGTTATCCTGTTACAGAAAAGCTTTCAACTATCTCCTGCATCATCCTCTGAGACAGGTGAATGAACAGTGAATGCACTGAAAACTGGTAGAACTGCTGGACTCCAGCTGAAGGCCACTCACTGTTGATGTACTCCAGGGGCTGACACAGAGTCCAATACCTTTTAAAATCTTTGTTAATCACCTAGAGGATGGGGCAGAGTGTACACTGAGAAAATTTGCAAGTTATACTAAACTGAAAGGAATGACTGATACAGCAGAGAGTTGCTGTCATTCAAAGGGGCCTTGACAGGTTGTAGAATTATGCAGGGAGGAATCTTATGAAGTTCAATACAGGGAAATGCCAAGTCTTGCATGTGGACAAGAATAATCTCAGGCACTAACACACAGTGGGGGCTAAACAACTGAGTTCTTAATATATCCCTATTTACTACCACCCAGCAAAGGCTTTGCTGTATTTTTCTGTAGGAAATAATATAGTAAAATAATAAGTAAAAAACAGGTGACTACATTTAAGAATGATTTTAAGGGACAAGTTGAACTTTCAAAGTTGAAAATCCAACTGTGTGCAGCACAGATGGAAGTTAGAGATCCATTCAATTGAAACACCACCACGAAATTAAAAAATAATTAGGAGACTGACAATCTTGAAAATTTGAACTCTTAAAACAGTCTAATCTTAGCGAATGTCTTAACACTTTGGACTGAACTGTTTCACTATTCTAATTTCAGCACACATTTTCTCTAAAAAGCTTCAAAAAGAAAAGTTTGTGAAAGATGCATTTCAAAATGTTCTTTGCCTAGTATGGTGGGTGTGCATGACAAGGTTTGTGTGGGGAGAGAGTGCAGTAGTGGCTTCTGTGAGAAGCTGCCAGAAGATTCCCCCATGTCCGACAGAGCCAATGCCGCTGGCTCCAAGATGGATCTGCTATTGGCCACGGTTGAGCCCATCAGTAGTGGTAGTAGCATCAACTGGGATACATATTTAAGACAGGGAAAAAAAACTATGCAGCAGCGATTGCAGCTGGAGAGAGGAATGGGAATATGTGGGAGAAAGAAGTCTGCAAACATCAAGGTCAGTGAAGATGAAGGGGGATAAGGTACTCCAGGTGTCAGAACAGAGATTCCCCTGCAGCCTGTGGGGAAGAACATGGTGAGGCAGGCTGTCCTCCTTCACCTTGAAGTGAAGCAGAGATCCACCTGCAGCTAAGGTTGGAGCAGATGGATGCCAAAAGGAGCCTGTGACACTGTGAGAAGTCTATGCTGAAGCAGGCTTCTGGCCCAGCTTGTGACCCCACAGAGAACTCCTACAGGGGCAGCTTGTTCCTGAAGGACTGCATCCCTGGAAGTGAAAGGAAGAATTGCAGCCTCCCGAGATGACTCCTGTTGGAGATGTCTCCTGTGGGAGAGACCCCATGCTGGAGCAGAAGAGTGTGAGGAAGCAGGAGCAGCAGAGACAACATGCAGCCCCCACTCCCTGACCCCCTGCATCACTGTGGGGGCCAGGAGGTAGAGAAAATGGAGACTGAAGTTGAGTCCAGGAAGAAGGGAGGTGTGGGTGGAACGTGTTTTAAGATTTAGTTTTGTTTCTCATTACCCTGAGAAATTATTTCTTATTACTCTGATTTGATCAGTAATAATTTCCCCAAGTTGAATCTGTTTTGTCTGTGATGGTAATTGGTGAGAGATCTGTCTCTGCCCTTGTCTCAACCCACAAGCTTTTTGCTATATTTTCTCTCCTCCATCCAGCTGAGGAAGGGAGCAACAGCGCAGCTTTGCTGGGCACCTGACCTCCAGTCAGGGTCAACCCACCACACCAACCTTCAGATCTGTTCGAGCTAGGTTATCATACCATGCAGCAGGCAGTAGAGGAGTTATTATTTGTAATTAATCATGTAAGACAGCTTTCAAAACTCACCAGTAGTATCACTATGGACATGTTACTATTAGGATCTTTTTATACTCTACTGCAGTATCTCAGGCAAAATAGTTGGACTCAAGTCCTTTGTCTGAAATACCTTTCACAAAATGCAAGCTAAGGTTTGATGCAGTTTTAGTGGTGCTTTTGGGGCTACCAGCTTAATAGCAGAGCTGCTGTTTGGAACTCAGGTAAGGAAAAGGTAAAATAGCCACCAAATATTGCTCAAGTATTTTTAATAAATGTAGTGGCCCTGACCGGAACACTATTGCATATAGAGGAGTTAGTGATCCACCAACAGTTGGCCTGAGTGGCTGCCAGGCTGTGCTGTGCTGTACTGCACATATTACTTGGCCTCAAGGACTGTGCTGTGCTACAAATACACTTTGATGAATCATAGAATCATAGAATCATAGAATC
>VZRE01014204.1:135669-163813 GCA_013396775.1 Cephalopterus ornatus
TCCCCCTCCCCACTAATTACTAATGTAATGTCTTATAAGATTTTCTACATCAGTGCAAGATGAGAACTTTAGTTGTGACCTTATGCTTAAAAGTCAAAATTTCTAGTGCTACATGACCTTGCTATGACACTGAAATTCAGAATTGCAACCAATGGTATTATATAGGAATAGGTCCCAGTGTCCATACTTTAAGAGCAAAACATTACTGACAGCAACTTGCTATTTCTTTATGTACATATCCTGTACCTCTTTGGATTCACACAAACCCAGTTATATCTACCTGAGTAATATTTCATTAATTGAATTTTTAGTACTCTATTTTATTGACACCCAGGGCTTCTCTAGACATCCATTTAGCTTCTGACATTTCGTGGAGTTTTTCATTGCAAATCTGATGCCAGATATTTTTTCAAAATATTTCTGAACATCAAGTTAAATCCTTTTTAACATAGTGCAGAACTTCCAAAGAGAAAAAACAAATTAACACCCCACACATCTCAGATTATTTTTCAGATTATTAGACAATAAACGGTTCAACAAATTTAAAGATAATTTAATCCTAAACATATCCCTAATGCTATTAGGATAACACAGGTTGATTGAATTATGCAACAGGGAATTAAAGTATGGGAAACAATAAAAGGCTCAAGAAAACACACACAACACAAACTAGACAGTTATCCATTTGTTTTTGAAAGGGGAATCTTCAAGCAGGAAGCACTGTTTGCAGATGAAAGCTTCCAGGCAGACTATGAAGGTTGCAGTAGAGAGCACTTTTCAGGGGTTTGTTTGTTTGTTTAGAAAGTTTAGAAAGATCCCCTTTACCTATTCCTGCTGGTTCAAAGATTGTGACAGAAGAGAGCTAGAAACATGAGCTGTAAGACAGAATTGCGGCTCTGATTATAATATTTTAATCTCGCAAGATCCCTATAGGTCATATTTCATGCTTATTGCTCTGTTGCTTACCCTCATGTAGTTTTAATCTAGAGATCTTTTTCTGAGTTGGCACTGGAAAGATGTGAGAATTTCTCTACCTTTCTGTTCTTTTTTTCTTTCTTATCTCTGATTTCATATAGATTAAATACATTGCCATTGACAATTTCTTTTGTCTTAATAGTTAGGCTATGCTATTATTAAGAGAATCAACAGTAATTATGGAACATATCAGCAAACAGAAACGGAATAAGAAGGTTTAGGTTCATAATGTTATTAGCAACACTGATAGTAGAAGGAATGAAGGGTTTATGGTTTCAGACAATCCAATAAAACTCATGAGACTGACACTTAATTACAGCATTGTAAAGCAAATGTGTTCTCTTCTTTCAATGTCTGCCTTGAAAATGTTTTAAATTAACAGATACAATACTGGTATGAAACACATCAGATACCTGCAGACAAAAGAGATTGATCCTGACATATGGGGCTTCAGATCACACCAGCAAAATAAATGTTGTAATTTTTTTTCTCAATCAATGTCTTAAGGACTAAAAATTTTGACTAACCTTGAAAGAACACCAACATTCCCTCATCAATTTCTGCCACAATTATATGCAATTCTATACAAAATACTTCTGTTTATTTTCTTGACTGTGATGAAACTCAAATCATAGTCTAAAGGAGGACAGCATATTCCCATGATTCTCTGATGTACTGTGGCTTTACCACGTACTTGGAAACTTTATATCATGGTGAAACACAAGGTGAGGCAGGCACAGAAACAAAACCGCAGCTCTCAGTAACAAAAAATCCAAGCTTTATTTCCTAAGTGGGACAAGTATAGTGGGTGAATAGCAATTTAATACATACACACACGCACAAACATATGCATACACCATACAGAACACGTGCACACCATTTAAGGTCTATGGCCCTGTTGTGACCAGCAACATGGATGTGGTGGTGGAGGACATTCCTTGAAGCTAGCTGATGTGCTTCAGAACTAGCAGGTGGCCCAGCCTCTAAGCACGGCTCTTCCACCTTGGGCTTAGCCTTCTGCATGGCTTCAGATGTTTGTGGACATATTGTAAGGCCCCAGGTCTTGAGCTACAAACTCACCAAAGGGGTTTTACTTTAAAAATATACAAGGCTCCAACAATATCCATCCTCCAGATTATTAGAAAAGCTCTCAATTCTTTGAGCACCTTAAGAGAGAGTGCATAGGAGAAAAAGCTGCACTCAGTTTCTCAGGGGCTCAGGGGCTCACGAAGAAGTAGGTGGGATGTTTGGAGAGATGGTGTTTGTCTTCCCAAGTAAATATTATGTGTAATGGGGCCCTGCTCTCCTGGGGATGGCTGAACACCTGCCTGCCCATGGGAAGAAGTCAGTTAATTCCTTTTTTTGCTTTGCTTGTGTATGTAGCTTTTACTTTCCCTATTAAACTGTCTTTATCTCAGCCCACAAGTCTCTTACCTTTTGCCCTTCTGATTCTCTCCCTGATCCCACTGGTGGGGGAGTGGGGGAGTGGCTACATGGGGCTTGGTTGCTGGCTGCGATTAAACCATGAGAGCAGGGCATATGTAATCTCCCCTTAATAATTATCTGTGCTTTCCTTGTTTTCCCAGCATATATGGACGTCACCTAATGACATCGAGCTGTGCAGCGTAGTCAAGGTCTCATCTTATCTGATATCCTTTTGGGAAGACTTCACCCTGTGATATTTTAAATACTATGTCAGTCTCTCACATTCATACACACACGGTCTTTTAATGACTGAACAGAAAATATATATATTTGCAATAGCTTTATCTGTTTTAAAAGACATTTCTGTGACATAATTTAAGGGATTTTAAAGTCTAAATACCATGTACTATATGTAATTGCTTATTGTAACGGTTTGGATTCGATTTTCCTGCTGAATGCTCAAACCTTACAGTTTGCAGCCTCTCCTCCCCCAACCCCTTCTGTGAATACAAGGGAAAGGGAGAAGGGAAAAGCTACTGAAACGCTGAAATGACTAGATTAAAGTTGTACAAAAATATACACATATATTTACACATATACAAATTAGAATACTACGTACACAGAAGATGGGACCCTGAACACCTCCCCCCACCCCAAAGGGAAAAGGGAGAGGAAAAAAAAAACCAAAACAGGTATACACAATCAAAACCCAGGAGTAACCAATAAAGAATTAACAAAAGAAAATCTTACTACTCTCCTTGAGATAGCAGAATTGCATCAAGCGACCGCCAGCACTCTCCGCTTCCCAAGGTCCACAAGGCCTCACTGGGCCTCACTCTTCTACACGAGCAGAACCGATAGCAGAGAACCTGCTCAGTGAAAATTACAGATGTTCCTTGAAGTTTGTTCTATTGGGCTGTGAATATTTCGTCTAATATTTTTTCTGTTCTTCAGTAGTTATCATAAACCCCAAAGCCTTCCAGTTATTTTTTTACTCTTCTGTTTTCAGAGTCTTAATGTAAAAAAGGTTAATCCTCAGTGAAGTATTGATATTGCTAGAAGAGTTACTTTCCTCATCTGCGATATTTTATTGGAAAACAAATGTATGATCAATTTTATGCAACTAAAAAAATACAAGAGTCGGCAACTGGGTCCTGATATCTGTAGCAAAGTAAACTAAACACTTGAGTACTTAAATAGTTGTGTGGTATGTACTACATCTCATTGCTTTCGTATGGGGAGATAAGATTTCACCAAGGAAAGAAAAATTCTATTACATTTAATAATATGGATTAGTAAAGAGTAATCACATCCAAAAGGATTTGGTTGGAAATTCCCAAGGTTGTTAGTTAAGAACAAAGAAGAATTCATCTCTTAGACATTCTTTCCTTTAATTGAAAATGTCAACTTCTTGAAAAATTACACCAAGCTGTAATTTCATGATTGTTTGTAATTGTGATATTCATTTGGATTCAGTGAACTGTGTTTATGCACCAACCATGTCACTGAATATCAGCTTCAAATATTTAACTACGGACAAATCATCTACTTTTCAATACAACAGCAATATTTCAGAGGAGAACTGTGGAACACTTACAAACTGTTATCCCATTTCCATTATATGATATAACATGAATTATTAAATTTTCAGTGGTATCTACAGTTGTTCGAGTTCATGTGTGGTTTATAATGTGGTGTTTGGGACTTGCATAAATTCTGCATTATACCAAATTAAATAGATTGAACTAAGTATTTCTCCTTTTTCTTACTGAGGATTCTATTAATTCCTTTTAATTTTGAAATATATAGTCTTTGCACATTCTGCAGATACATTTTTGTTTCAACTGTTGTGTTGTTGCCATGACAACCACAATATTAACGTCCAGCATGTGCATCAAGATGGCTCACTACTGACTACCCTTCGCTTTGAAAGACGCTGTCTCCGGGAGGTTATAGAGGGCTAATTTAGTCTGGTAAAATTTAACAAACACAGAAGTTTTGTCATGTACTGTACCATGTATATCACACTGCACTGGGGCACAGTCCTCAGATGCCACTTACTTCCTTCCAATTAAACTTTCTTCCCACTAAAAGTACGGATAAAAAAGCTGAGAACAGGCCACCATGAGCTGGCAGCTTTCAAAGTGAAAGGCAAGGTGCCTGTATGTGAAACACCTGTGTGTCATCAAAGAGAAGGATCAGTCAGAATCCAGGAGCTGCTACATCTCCTGGCACGGCCCCAGTCTACCTTAATACTTTTTAGTTTGCAGAAGCTGAGCCTGACACTTTAGCCTTCACTTCCTTTGCAACCCAAGACTGAGATTGTGCATTGTTCAGCTGTGTGAGTTTATTCCCATCACAATGTATTCACGGGTGTGATTGCTCCCACACATTCTAGAAAGAGAACCTTTAGACATGGTTCGATGCTTGATGGACCCTGTCTGTACTTGCAGGATTTACAGATTGTATTGAGCAGCCACACTGGATAGAGGATGGATGGAAGATACTATGCATCAGTGAGACTTGTCACTTTATAATTTTCAAAGAAAAATAATAGTGGGTTTGGTTTTGGTTTTTTCTGCAGGAATCTCAAAGAGAATTTTGCTCTGCTACATGTCGATTAGCCTACTTTCTCCATATAGTGAAAAATAATGTTCCACTAAAAGAAAAAGAATGGCTGTGTCTGGAGCTTCTCCTTCATACCAGAACTGAGAATTATTATACTGCCTCTCTTCCAGTTCCTCTGATTATGCACCTCTGTTTCACATGAATAGTCAACGTTATTGTTAGCGGGTTCAATTAAACAGGCTTCATTCTACTTCCTCACAGCCTTAGGCAGTAGGTCTCCACAATCTTTCTCAGTTCTGAATAATAACATTTCAATGACAATATCTCAGATAGAACAGAGGGAGCTACAAGGCAACAGTTAATTTCTTTTTCAGTAGAAATCATCAATCATTCTTTTTCTTAAAAAACCCAAATCACATTAACAAACATATATTTGATATGCACAATTGATTTCCAGGAATACACTGCATTAAAAACAATAGTTTTTAATCCTTCACAAGACCACATATCAAAATAATTTATTTTAAATAAAAGATAATGCTTTCTAATTTTGAGTTCCAGTGCTTCCCTGATAATCTCATTTTACTGTTTAAATTGTCACCTGACAAATGCTGCATGTAGACATAGAACACAAAACATGTATTCAAAGCATAATATTTTGATTAAAAATGCTAATCAAAACAGAATTATTGCTGAGGGGGAAAGGCCCACACCTCTAACATCAGGCTTCACTTTGATAGAAATAAAATGCTTACTCAGATGTCCAGCCACAGTGTTTCTAAAGTATATCTGCAGAGTTTCAGCCTCTATCAGTTGCAAACTAGGTGCTTCTGAAGTCTGCCCGCAAAACAGATCTTAATGGGAATGGACTCATGCACAATGGTCTCTTTGTGATGACCTTTAAGGAATGCTTCATCAACATTTGGACTGCCCATTAATTTTGGGCAATATTCCTCCAGTGTATTACTTTATTAATTACCTAATACTTTAAACTGACTGATCCTATTCTAGCACTGTCTCAAAAGTTGTCCAATTTGTTCTCATCTTCAACATCTTGTCATTTGTATTCTTAACAAAATCAGGGTCTTCCCTTGTGCATGCAAAAGCTATGGTTAAATGGGAAAGGGTTACTGTGCAAACTATGCTCTGATAGTATGTGTGAACTTGTCTTATCAGGTATCCTGCATCTCTGTCATAAAAATGAAAGAAACTCCTCTGACTCTTCTGAGTCAACAGGCAAACAGTCAGAAAGTCTCTAGCATCCAGGATTATGTCAGGTGGCAAAAGACCATCAAACAGATCATCTACCCATGTCTGGTGCATGTCCACAGCATTAGCAATGCCAAACAAACCTAGTGTGAAGGCATTATAGAACCCCAGCTGCACAAGGGTTTTTAAAATGGGCACACTGCTAAATCCACTGAAAATACACATTCCTTCCCTCCTTCTCTGCAGTCACAGGCCTCTGCAGAATTCCTACAACAACTAAAGGATCTTCCAGTCATGCATCCTGAAGGCTGTTGTTAGACTATCAGTGAAAGATCACCACATGCTCTGTTTGGTTCTGCCTGAAACTTGTAGCCATCCAACTATAACTACAAAACCTGTGTTTGGATTAGGGCTTCTGGTCTTGTAGCATCTCATTGAAATGTTTGGCCTGCTCATTTTGAAAAAAGAAAATTATGAGGGACAGGCTGGATATCAGCATGCTCAGTGTTGTGAAAACATCTTTGACCTGGAGTACCCTATACTTATGCATGAGGATGCAGGCAAACTATTTCAAAAGGAGGATTCACAGCAGGACTGTCTCCTTTAACTCATGTACATCTGACCTGACTTCACTGCTCCTATCTAGTTCAGGGCTCTTCCATCAAAATATTTATGAAGATTGCAGCAGTATTCCATCAGGCATACCACAAAGCAGGTTTTAAAAATAGATTGGATTCTCTCCCACTCTCTACATGGCACCAACACATTTTCTTGCTGTACATCAGTTCCTTTGACATAAAAAAACCCCTTAAACCACCAGAAGAAACAGACAAAGTAGCCAACACAAAAATCTATAATAGGCGCTCCCTCTAGACTCAATCGTATAATATGGGCCATTTACTTCCAACCATACCTCTCCATTGCACACCATCTGCTTGTAACACAGGCCATCTGATGAGGTGCAACATTCATTCTGCTAAATCAGAGCCACCTCCCAGCTGTTCTAGCCTGTTCTTCACCTGCCTCCACTGTATTCTCACACACAGACTTTCTGAATGAGCCCTGGGAACCCACCACCCACACTCACCTGAACAGTTTCTAGATTCCACTGTTTCAAGCTGTCTGTGCTCTATACTTGCAGCTTGTAGATGCTGAGTCAGACTTTGCTTGCACCTCTATATTAAGAATCTGAAATGCCGTTCTCCTCTATCTGTATGGTACAGATGGGCATTCTTATACAATTTTTACTTTCCTATCATTGTGATACAAGGGCTTTAGAAAAATCTGTCTCTCCCCAGTTTACAATTACCACATTGACTTCTACTGTGTGTGTCTGCTAACCAATATAACAAATCACAACACCCAAATCTCCTCCTCCATTTAAATGAATGTAACTATATAGCTCACTTTATATTCCAGGCAAAGGAAATCATAAAAATGGGAATTTTCCATGCCTACACTTCAAGGGATGTCATACACTTAGAGAAGAGACAGGAAGGAAGCAGAAAGAAGACTCAAGTATGAACTGTCCATCCAAAGTTGCATCCAGTCTACTTGTGGAAAATCTTCTCACAGACAGCGTGCTTTCCTTGAGTCTAAGGTTGCCTTCCCCTGCAACTCCACCCAGCTGTGAAAATAAAAAGCTGCTCTGCTCTCGTAAGGGTGGAAACAAGTGGAATGATCCTCTAAGTGCTCATCCAGTATTACTGTAGAGCAATATAACAGAATGAATGAGTGCATGAAGGTATAGTATGTGGAGTCACAAGGCCAGCTTGGATAATGTTGAAGGGCAGAAACAGGTCCAAAGAGACGTTTTAACTGCTGAAATGTAGCTGGGAATTGTTTGGGAAGATTGGTGGTTATCATGGGCCAAACAGTATCTCGCACAATCTACTTGCATAGATAAACTTATTTTCTCAGGTAATATAATGTCCTTAAGTACATGCACAGACAGTGATGATTAAACTAGCACTTTGGTTTTGTTTCTCCACTGTGCTAGTTTTATTCTGGTAAGTCATGACATCTGCGTCTTTGTGAAATGGTTATAGAAATTATGTTCTGCATCAAAGATTAAACCAGAAAGATCTCTGGGGGAAAAAATACTATTGTAACCACACCGCTGCATTTATAGCTCCCTCTCCTGGTACTTATTCTAAAATAAGCATCTGCAGAAAGAATTAGATGAATGTAACTATAGCAGTAAAAATAATACCAGTAAATTTTCTGTGTAGACAAATTCTAAAGAATTCATATTGAACTAGAAATGTGTAAGAGTTGTAATATTCCTACGACCTTGGATTCTTGAGAAAACGCATCGGTGATGAGTGTAACCACATTGTAGCTTTTTTTTTTTGGTTTGGTTGTACTGTTTAGTTTGTTAATCCATAACACATGATTTTCTCAAAGACATTTTTATGCAGCATTACCCCTAATTTTTAGATTGTGGATTTAAAAACAGAAGGCAAGCATATGTTCTGTTTAAATCAGATCTTTGTTTTTTGTTATCTGAGTTATTCAAAGTAAAATTTCTTAAGGTTGTTTGGAACGGGTAAGGGAGATAGAGAAAGAAGAATTACAATAGAAGGGGAGAAATGGTGACAGTTTTACAGCTACCTTTTCAAGTTAAAAGATGTATGCATAATGACATTTAAGTTACTTCAGCACCAGTATTTTACAGGATAAAAATAAATAGAACTTGGTTGAAGAGAAAGAGGTGAACCTTAAGGGGTCATAAAAGATCTTTTCTGAAATTTCATATCTTGCAAATATTTATTTGGGTTCCTGTGTGGAACATGTGTACTTATTACAAACATGCTTGCAAATAAATTTAATTCAACTGAATGTTCATCGATAAGCAAATAAAAGAGGTCATGAATAAGAATGAAATAATATGTTAGAATCTATTTATAACTATAGTTACCAGACAGCTTTAGCAGCAATATACTTAGTAATTAAGTGGATGTTTACTCCTATTACCTATAATCAGACAGCAAGCTATGGAGAGAAATCTAGATAATGACAGTCCTCGTTCTGCCACCCCTACTGATACTGATTTCAAATGGAAGCAAAGGCAGCTCCAATATATATCATCGCTAAGTACAAAATAAATGTTATTTTGAAGGAAAAAGTAAGATTCCAAAGCAAATAATAGTTCAAATTGGTATGTGGGTTTATGAAAGGCAGGTTCTGCTTGACCAACCTGATCTTCTTCTATGGAAGGGTGAACTGCTTAGTAGATGAGGGAAAGGCTGAGTGTTGACTACCTGGGCTTTATTGTAATATTTGATACCATATCCCATAGCATTTTCCTGGAAAAAACAGCTGCTCACAGCTTGGACAGGTGCACTATTTGCCAGGTAAAAAATTGGCTGGATTGCTAGGCCCAGAGGGGGGTGGTGAATGGAGTTAAATCCAGTTGGTGGCCTGTCACAAATGGTGTTCCCCAGGGCTCAGTATTTGGGTCAATTCAGTTTAATATCTCCATCAACAACCTGGATGAATGTGTCAAGTGCTCCCTCAGTCAGTTTGCAGATAACATCTAGTTGGGTGGGAGCATTGATCTGCTGGAGGGTAGGAAGGCTCTGCAGAGGGATCTGGACAGGCTGGATCCATGGGTCAAGGCCAGTTGTACGAGGTCCAACAAGGCCAAGTGCTGGTTCCTGGACTTGGGCCACAACAACCCCATGCAGTGCTACAGGCTGAGGGCAGAGTGCCTGGGAAGCAGCCCAGCAGAAAAGGACCTGGGGCTGGCTGAACATGAGCCAGCAGTGTGCCCAGGTGGCCAAGAAGGCTGATGACATCCTGGTCTGTATCAGCAATAGTGTTGGCCAGCAGGACTAGGGCAGTGATAATCCCCTTGTACTCAGTACTGGTGAGGCCACACCTCAAATCCAGTGTTCAGTTTCGAGCCCCTCACTACAGGAAAGACATGGAAGTGCTGGAGCAAGTCCAGAGAAGGGCAGCAGAGCTGGCAAAGGGTCTGGAGCACAAGTCTTATGAAGAGTGACTGAGGATTCTGAGGTTGTTTAGCCTAGAGAAAAAGAAGATCAAGGCTGAGACCTTATCACTCTCTACAACTATGTAAAAGAAGGTTGTAGTGAGATGGGGGTCAGTTCCCATTGAACAAGCAGTTAAACAAAAGGGAATGCCCTCAGGTTGCAACAGGGAAGGTTTAGTTTGCATATTATGAAAAATTTCTTCACCAAAAGCATTGTTGAGCATTGGAACAGCCTGCCCAGGGAAGTGGTGGAGTCACCATTCAGGGAGGTATTTAAAAGATGTGTAGATATGGCACTTAGGGACATGGTTTAGTGGTGGACTTGGTTGTGCTGGGTTAATGGTTGGACTCAATGATCTCAAAGGTCTTTTTCAAGGTAAGCAATTCTACCATTCTATGATTTTGTGCAGTAAATCAAGACCCAAACAGACAACTCCAAGCACTTGTAGTCACTATGAGAGCTGAGATCTAGAAGTTCTTCTGTGATTGCAGTTATCCTTTAATTTGGATACTTACATGAACTGAAACTGGAAAACAGAGAAAATTCCTCTTTTTTCTTCAAAGCAACACCAACACCAGCCCCAAACCCACAACTAAACCCCACCATCACACCCCCATGCACTCATTTTTAGTGTTATATACAGTACAGTAATTCAGATTACACAGGGGACCTCAGAGAAGAGAATATTATTGAAATGAAAGCAGCAAACACCTTTTTTTCTCAGCAGTAGGAATTTCTCTTCAGGTTATACATGCAAAATGAGTGAGGCTTCACAATCTTTTTTAGCAGTATTTCCTGCTGACTGTTGCAGGTGGGAGTAGAAGTTTCCTCAAAGCACTGCAGCTGAGTATCTGCAGGTAAAGGCAGCAGTAGGCTAAGAGGGATGGCTGATGAATCTACAGAGTAAAGGGCTTTTTAAAGAGATCAGGAAAGCCAGAGGGGAAGGTAACCCACGGCAATGGAGATTTTAAAGGAATTGTTTAAGTTAAAGACTAAACACAGGGTGATATAAATAGTGAAACTAAATGTTTGATATGAGTATTTGCAAGAGCATTTTGTGCAGGAACAGAAAATCAGGTGCTGAAAATAGAAATACTTTAACTCTATATGGGATAGCAAAAGAGACTTCAAAGTTTTTCACTCACTCTTTGATCATTCACTAATGCAAGGATTCCATATACCATCAGATTAACAACTAGGGATTTATTTCTGAAGACACCTTATTTGTAAATTTCTTGTATTGACCCTCTTATGCTTGAGTTTCACAGATGACAAATTGGACACAATGTTCTTTCCTCAGTTAATGGGTCTTCAGATGAATCTTCTCATTCTATTTTTGACACAATTTTTATAATTTAAATATGCTCATTTAATTAATACTATTACCAATAGCTCAAGATGCAAAAAAACCCCAAACCAAAAGAAAACAACATGGCCACTCAGAAGCTGCAACAAGTAAACTTATCTCCCAAAACGAAGCCAAGATTGAAAGGCAAATCATGCTGATGTGCTTGTCTGTAACTTATTGTATTAAGAAGTGAATAAACACACATCTAAATTATACGAAAATACATAAATATAAAAATTTTTACACATTAAGCAGACATTATTATTTTTAAAATAGATGACAGAAATATTTTTACCTGATAACTGCTTGAAGAAAATAAATAAATAAAAACCCACTTGATTTCAGGGAGTTTTGAATTATGAAATTTGAATTGAAACTTAAATCTTGATGCACAGTAGTATCCTCTGTCTCTTTTAAAATAAAACTTGTTTGGGCACTTCTATAGATATACATCATTGGTCACAAAAATGCACAATTTACCTGCTTTTGTTATTTAAGTACACACAGCAGCTTGAAGTCTCTACTCAAATACAACTTGAAATGTCTGCATATTGCTAAAAAAAATAAGAAAAATGATAATTTCATACTGAAATGGGACTTGAAAAGGATTTTGAAAAGTCCTGCTGAGTTATAGCAGCACTGCAGTACAATCCTAATAGTACCTTTCACAAAGAATCTCTGGGTGCTCTTCAACTTAGCACAATTCAAAACACCTTTAAGTAAAATTTTTTTCAGCAGTTATATTTTGGAATAGATTTCTGAAAAATGGACAGACAAAGCTTTTTGAATACAAACATTTAATTTCTTCTGCAGAACAGCAATATTCACAAAAATATCTAACTCCAAGGCGCCCATGGTAGACTCCAAGCAACGAAATAAATGTTTCCTTTAACAGGAGATAATTATGAAGCTGAAGTTATAGTACATAAATATCTGTAAGGAAACAGCATAATTTCAAAAATAATCAATGAAAGATGAAAGGAAAAAAAAATAGAAGAGAAGAGCTCTAAGATATATAGAGCACTGAATATTGCCCTCGATCACCAAGAATAGTATCGTACTGGAAAAGATAAATTAAAATGCAGTAAGGCAAACCTGGATTGATATGACTGCTAAAGAAACCTGAGTTTTCTTGCTCTGCATTTATTTCCTTAATCTGTCTGAATCTAAATAACAGATAAACCATTTTTATTTGAAAAGCTCCTACACCTCAAACAACCTTTGAGCACTGTTCAGAATTGTTGAGAAGACGTCACCAATCACTTCCTTTCTTCATCCCACTAATGCTTGTCTTTTCTTGCTCTCAGGCCTTTCTTTGTACCTTCCAGACACCTTCATTACAATTCTGTTTTGGCATTGAGGTGAAATATTACTCTGCACTTTTTCAGTTAATATCATCACAGCAGATTTGTCTCATACAGAGGAGGAAAAATATAGAAAGACTGGAGTTTTCTCCAAATTTTCAATCCAATTGTTTCTATGTACTATCTTTGCTCTTGTAGTGCCTTGATAACAGAGGATGGGAAGGTGAATAATACCATGCCTTTCTTAATTTTAAAGAAGACCAGAAGAAATTCAGCTGCCAACCCTGGCACTAGCACTTGATAAAATACACACAAGAAAGTAAATCAGTAGTCACATAAAGATAATAGTGTGGGAAGCAGCTGATATAGTTTCTTTGATAGTAAGATACTGCCTCAGTTCCAACTGGAATTTTCTAGCAAAATGAAGAGTCATGTAAGGAAAGGTGGTCAGCCTGACATTGCCTACCCAAATATAAAAGGAAGTAAAGCAGTATATCTTCTTGTAAAATAATGAAATAAATAATGAAATGCATCCAAAATCATGAATAAATATAACAGGATAGTTTTTTATGTTGAAAAATTAAACAGTGGGGTTTTTAGAACATGAGAAATGAAGATTTCTAAATTTTTCATATGTCTTTTTTCCTGATTCGTTTGTAGTTAGGTGTGAGCAAAAATTAAGTAAGGAAAAAAAGGTGTGAAGAATAACACATTTGCCTTTCTCAATATTCAAGATGAATGCTAGAAAGAAACTGCTTAGTTTTCATTCTGATACAAATGGACTTTAGTTTCTCAAAAGTGTCCTTTTGTACATGGACCAGCACATTACAATAGGACGTCTCTAATGAAAAAAAAAAAAAAAAGGCTCAGAATATTTTGGAAGTTCAAATGTTATGTATTTGAGGCCATCTCTGACAACAAAAGGAAACAAAGGTCACGGTTCCCATTTTGCTTCCATTTCAAAGGTCAGAAAAGTAAGACATCTTTGGCTCACTTGGAAGATATGAAACAAAAGTTCACAAGATATACACAACACCTTCGGAGACTTCTACAAATTGATGACAGGCACTACTGTCCAACTCTAATTTCATAAAAGAATGAGTGGCATTGTTTTGCAATAGATATCAAGTGCTACAGAATTAAAAAGAGCAAAAGTATACCATGTCCTTGGAAAGTACTATAAAGCAGACTCTAAAGAAAGACCTTTTTGTGAAATCAGCAGTATGTTTAAAGAGAATAATTCTTAAAATAAACAGGGGAGATTTACTTTATTCCAAAAAGCAGTGGAGTTATCAGTAGCACTAGAAACAGCAAAAAATCTAGATAACTCAAATATACAACTAGAAAAAGTTAGATGAAAACATCTTGGGCTCTTGCAGAGTGATTTCTGACAAAAACATTTAATTTACAATTCATTTGTAAGTTTAAGCGGGAGACATCCCAGTGAGTAAAAACAGATAAGGAAACAAAGATTTGACTAGGAGACTCAGATGACCCAATCAGAAATGTTCGTCAAATGCTAAAGCAAAAGAAGACGTTTTACACTAATGGTGAAGGAACAGACAATAAACTAAGTCCATCTTTTCATCTGATATGGAGACCATAAAAGCAGAGTTGTTAAGCTTTGAAAAATAAGTGTCTCTCATATCTAGAACCTTTGTAGGAATACAAACTTTGATTTTTTGGAATTGCATCTGGAAAGCAAAATTTCTAGAGACAAAATATCTACCAAAGGCTTTATTGTGTTATTTAAAGGAAAGTTTAACAACAAATTTACCTCCACCACCAGAAGAGGTACATGCACATGTCCATATCAAAACAGTCTGTCTCAACTGTAATTTTTGCACCACTCAGAAAAAGCTGAGTACTCATTTATAATACAGTGATCCAATGATCACTGAAAAATGTCACTACTTATTTAATCATAAGGAAAAGATTTGTTGGTTGCAAGATACTTTTCAGTCTTGACCTTCTAGGTGTTGTGGTTTAACCACAGTTGTCAACTAAGCACCACACAGCTGCTCACTCCTCCGCTCCCCTCACTCCTCCCTCAGCGGGATAGGAAGGAGAATCAGAAAAGGTAAAAGCTGTGGGTTGAGATAAAAGCGGTTTATTAGTTGAAATAAAAAAAATGTAACAATAATAACAACAGTAATAACAATAATGATACTGATGAAAAGGGAGATAACAAAAAGAGAGACTGGAGTAAAACTCAAGATGAGTGATGCACCATACAGTTTCTCACCACCTGCTAACTGATGCTCAGCCTGTCCCTGAGAAGCAAATGGCACCTCCCAGCCAACTCCCCCCAGTTTATATACTGGCCATGAAATTCTGTGGTTTGGAATATGGCCACTTGCGGTCAGCTGACCTGGTCATGCTCCCTCCTGGCTTCTTGCGCACCTCCTCAATGGCAGAGCATGGGGTAAGCACTGCTCAGCGACAACTAAATCAGTGTGTTATCAACATTATTATCATCCTATATCCAAACCACAGCACTGTACCAGCTGTTAGGAAGAAAATTAACTTTCCCAGATAAACCAAGAACAATGGTATTTCTGTCTTTCGAGCAGTGAAAAGTCAAAGGTGTGGTATATTCAAAGGTGTGTCCAAAGGTGTCTCCATTAAAGATTCAGTGCTAAAGGGTTTGATTTAAAACAGGTATAGTTTGAAAAGGATTGGTTGTTCATTTTCGGAGAAAACCAGACAAGTACTTTTGATCAGGACTATTTTTAAGAGATCAGCATAATCACAAACATTTTTGGGGTAGGGTACATAACATTTCCTAATGAAATAAGTACTGCTAAAAAACTATCTAACCAGGGCACCAAACAAATTGCTACTAATTACAACACTTTTCATTATTTACCAGGATTATAGATGTTATAATATACAAGTCATAGGAAATTCAATCCCAACTCTGAAGAGTTTACAGCCTGTGAAGCAAGCCACCCTGCTGCAAACAAGTAATAAATTACTATAAATTTATAACTATTAAAACTAGATACAAAATATATGTATATTTAAAACTATATATACATATTTGGCATAAAGGTCCACTACTTGCTGTATATATACCATACATATAGTATAGCCATGAGGCTTCCAATATATAGTATGTAAATACTAAGAAAGATGGTTTCTGTCTTCAACAATTTAATAATCAAAATATATTTTTTGCAGTTCCTCAGCATTCTTCAGCATGAGGCTAAATATGACAGGCTATTTTGTATGGGACTAAACAAACTGTATGCTAACCTCCATTTCATTTCATGTGACAAAGTTGACAGTATGCTGTAGAAATAAGATGATGCACATGTAAATATACATAAAAATTCAGTAGCTAGAAGATACAGGACATGCCACATCAGCAAGTTTCTGCTGAGATAGGAGAGCACCTTATCTGTCCACTTCCCATTTGCTCACTGCCTTCTACTTATGAGTCTGAGTCAGAGTTTATCATGGGGAGGAAAAAAAAAAAGAAAAAAAAAAAGAAGAGGGATTACTTTGAAAAACTTCAATTTTATCCAAGTTTATTCTTGTTAAACATGAGCACTGTCACACTCAGCTTTTCTGACTTAACAGAAAGAGGAAAATCGTTCTTCCTTCTAATGCCACGTTCTCATTCTAGCTCATTCTATTCCTAAATACATTAAGAAATGAAAACTAAGCATGAAACTGGAAAATCAAGGAGAAAGGTAAATATAAAACTGAAGAATTTTCCAGATACACTTTTGTTCTGGTGTAAGAGTTTCAAACTTTGTTGTCTAGTTAATGATTTTAAGGACAGCAAGAACCATAGACATCACATCTTCATAAGAAATCATTCTAAGTCAATCCATAACTATGTTCTGTTGTCTCCAAAGGAGAGCAACTGTAGGAACAAAAAATACTTTCTGATATTGGATCTGTGATATACTGCAAGAGTGGAAAGCTACAACTACACAAGTTAATTTTCATATTCGTATACTGTATGAATATGTACTATATATATAAAAAACACCTTTCAGTCTAAGAAATCTGCAGCTTCATACTGTTGGAAGAAGCAAAGGAAAACTGTGGAGAGCAGGGACTATTCATCATTAAAATTCCTTAAAATATATATCCAGACAATGATATGGTACCAGTTCCACTTGCTAACAGAGTAGAGAGCTGAATAGGCAGCAGGGGGACAAGCTTTCCTGCAGTTCCTATGGTCTTAAACATGAGAAAATATGTAGAAAAAGAAAGCTTGTCTCAGCAGTTAACACTGGTAGTCAAAAGAACTCTTTATTTTCATGATTTTCTTTAAAGTTAGCCTACTTTACATGGGCCATGTAAAGTGAGAAAGAACTGAAGGAGAATGGAGGAAGGAAGAAAACATTGGGGTTTTGTAAAATTCAGTAGGAAAAGCTGATTTTGTGACCACAGTTCAGTGTTAGTTACACTGAAAAATTTAAAAGTAGAAAACATGAACAAAACTAAAAAAGAATTTTCCGCTTGAAGTTTAAACACTTTGACAATTCAGGCATTGCTTTTTCTTTTTTTTTTTTTTTCTGTTCCCTCTGTTATATTTGAGAGTATATATTGCTTTACTAAAATCGCCAGCCGGTCGAGGGAGGTGATTGTCCCACTCTGCTCTGCACTGGTGTGGCCTCACCTTGAATATTGTGTGCAGTTTTGGACACCGCAATATAAGAAAGATATTAAGCTGTTAGAGAGTGTCCAAGGGAGGACAATGAAGATGGTGAAGGGCCTGGAGATGAAGCCGTATGAGGAGCAGCTGAGGTCACTTTATCTGTTCAGCCTGGAGGACACTGAGGGGAGACCTCACTGCAGTCTACCACTTCCTCATAAGGGGAGGAGGCAGGGCAGGCAGTGATCTCTTCTCTGTGGTGATCCAAGGGAATGGCCTGGAATTGTGTCAGGGGAGGATTAGATTGCATATTAGAAAAAGGTTCTTTGCCCAGAAGGTGGTTGGGTGATGGAAAAGGCTCCTGAGGCAAGTGGTCACAGCACCAAGCCTGACAGAGTTCAAGAAGCATTTGGACAATACTCTAAGGCATATGGTGTGACTCTTGGCGATGGTCCTGTGCAGGGCTAAGAGTTGGACTCAATGATCTTTGTGGATCCCTTCCAACTCAGCATATTCTATGATTCTGTGATTCTGTCTCAAAATTATCATGCTGATCAAAATCAAAATTCTGAATGGGAAATTGTTCAAGGAACTCTGACAACGTGTCCAAGAGGTCTGATGAGTTTGCACTTATTAACTTGGACCAGCAATCCCAGTGCATTAAGATCTACTTTTGTGTAATATGTTTTATGAGTTAACTCTACTTCACAGGCACTTAAAAAGGGTGAGGAAAGAATTTTTTATAGACTGAAAAACATTTCAGTATAATGATGTATTTTATATTAAATCATTGATGTAATAAAAAGAAAATCTTTATTTGTTCATCACTTATCTGAATACGTATATGACTAATACTTCTGATATCCAAAAGAAATATTAAGCTATAAGGTAAATCTGACAAACACACTTATTCAAGAAAATACAAACAAAACATCTACTACGAGGAATGTCCTCATAATAAAATTGCAATTCAACAAGCTCTTGAATCCACATGAAGTATAAGAATTAATTAGAAGACAGATGGATATTTATTTCTTTGGACGTACAGACACCCATTTCCTTTTATCCACATGAAAATAACATTTACACGGTTTTACACAGAACAGTATCTTCTCTTAATTATTATAATGAAAAAATATGAAAGGTCATTTCTAACATTAGTATTTATTGTCAGATTTTTTCCATCAATAACATCACAGGTCAAGTTATAAAATTTTCTTGTATAAATGGGTAGAGGTATATTCTTTCCTTTGCTGTTAGATGTTTAGATAATTGTGTGCCTATAATTGTCATTACCAAAAGTATCCCTTAGATTAAGTACTTTGAATAATTTCTTACCAAACTGATTTAAAATTAAAGTATTTTCTTTATGACTTTGTTCAGGTTAAATTTACATTACTATTTCTTTGGATTAAAAATAAGTTTGTAGAGTGAATGTTTGGAAACTGAACAGTCACAAACAAAAATCTACAACTTCACGATGTAGTTTAAGGAAGATGATGTTAGACTGAACTGAAAGGAACTTAAAGCACATGGTTTATGACAGAATTTAAAAGTTTAAACAAAAAATTTCTAACATATATGCAGTAGAATTTGCATCTAATTTTAAAATAGTGTTCTTTATAAGTCACATTTCATGTCATGGACTTTTCATAACCGATAAAAACCATCTTTGTTCATGTCAGTTAGCATAAGCTTTAGTATTTGAACAGCCTAAGAAAAAGACCACAATAGCTGAGCAAGAGCTGATCATGGATCCCATGCCCTACAGCATAGCATGTCACAGTTTATAAAAAGTTGCTTCTAGCCTTGTGACCTCAATTATAAGTAATAAAAATCTTACTATTGTGAATTAAACTAACTTCATTGTCTGAACCTGTAACTTCAGTTTTGTTGTCCTGGTAGCTACAAAAACAGCATTGTCATTTAAATGCTCCATGTACAATGGTTATTGTTTATGTGAGTGTATGGAAAATGGCTCATTTCCTACTGTGTGTCCTTCTTACAATAGTTGGTTTTGCCTGAATTTTAATCCAAAACTTTGATTTCCATTTCTGTTTTGCACACAGTTAAGTGATTTTACTAGAAAAATTTCATGTGTGCTTAGTTCAGCTGAAAGCATTCAAAACAGATGGTATTCAAACGAATATATATTTCAAAGCTGTCACTAAATGACTAATCCTATAGTCTCCATATTTCACTAGGCACATCATTTATGCTATTTTGATTTTATTTCTGAATTGTGATAGATCTGTTAGAGATTAATGAATTTGATCCAGGATGAATCCAGATACAAGTTGGCAAGAAATAAATTTATGTCATCAGGAATTAGTTGACTTTTGTTCTGTATTTGACTTGTCATTGATTACTAAATTTTCTCTATTGAGTCCCATCTTCATCTTTTACATACAGTATGGATTGACATGACAGCTTCTTGCCAGGATAATACTTGAATTCTAATGCTGTCTTGTTGTTAGGAAAAAGAATGTCAACTTTTCTAACATTCTTCAATGAAGAAACTTACAACTCCTTTGTAAAATTATAACTCCAAAGAAGATGAAATCAGCCAGAGATTTCTGATATTCATATTGTACCATACATTTGTAAGTGTCTAGGACTTGGTCTTAAGCTAGATATCCCTTTAAAAATATCTACATTTTAATCAAAATTAGAGAATATTTTTAATCTTACTTGGTTTGTTTCTTGAGGTGTACCCTGCATGTGACACCACAATGGTACTCTGCACTGTTGCTGGTCAAAACCATTTCTTCTTCCATCAGAAAAAGAAAACAGAAGGTAGGAGGAATAGTTGCAGTTAGTGTATTATTTGTAAAATTAAGATTAAAGTTCTTTCTTGTCTGAAACCCTTCTTCTTTTAAAACAAATTCACATTTGTCTTCCTGTAAGGTCTATTATACATTTGTCTTACAACACTTCATACTTATTCTATCATGAATGATTTGGTTAATTCCTTTGATAGAGGCATAGGGGAAAAAATGAATTGCTACATCTGATACTGAATGATAGTTGGAGCAGCATCTAAGATTCTGTATCACTGTTACAGAACTCTGATAAATGATAACTGCCAATTGGTCCCTTACAACTCTCATCCGTATCAAATGTCAAAATGCTCAGGCTGAAGTTCTAATACCAAAAATCAAAAACTGGTTGCTGTCAGAGACCCTGTCTACAGTATGATGCTGGATGTCAATATATATAAGATACAGAAAAGAAATACATTTAAACAAATACATGAAATTTGCAAAACTCTTTACTTTAAACTTCTAGCTAATGAATGACTGCTGTGGTTAAACTGTGTTCTCTTAGCGGGCTTCATCAGCACATTGCAGAAAAACCTGTGATCAGCTATACAGCAGCAAGTACTTAAGGAAACGGCACTGATAACACCATAGTATCTGTTTTGGCATTATTTGGAGCTAACAGAGGTGATTTTGATAGTACCATATGCCCAGTAATGAAGGAACTCTCAGAGGATAACAGGCGACCCTCACTCTTTCTCTAGAGAAGCTAATTCTAATTTTTCAGAACTATTCAACAAGAGAGCTACCAAAATGCTTTTCTGGAATATCTGAAAAAGTTAGATTTGTGCGGGCAAACATTGGAGTGGGAAACTTTAGGTGAGATAGATATGGGATTTTAGGACTGTCCTTGAAGGTCTTTTAGTACACTGTACTCCCGTTCCAGAAAGACTATGCAGTTGCTATAGAATATTTGGTCAGAGTTTCTAAAAGAAAGACTTTGATTCACTAAACATTAAGCACGGTAAATATCCTGGAGCCAACTCTAAGGAATGAATAACTTTGAATCTAATGCCTTAGTTATTAGGAGAAACGAGTGGCTTAGCTATTCTCCAAAAGAACAGCTGCACCAGGAATTATTTTAAACAATGCCAATATTATGATGTCTTGTAAAAAATAGTCCTAATAACATTCAACTAATACTTTAGAATAATTTCCTCCAACATTTCATTATCAATATTTCATTTGAGTGACTCTAGTCAGAGCTGGAAATGAAGCACATTTACATGTGCACGTGATAGTTTGAATTAGTGATAAGAGAAACACAAATCTTCTGAAAACATAGCAACCCTTTCATATTTATAAATATGAAACACTAAGAGTACAACAAATAAACAGTTGTATTCATATTATCACCACATTACTTGGTTTACAATAGATTCTATAAAATACAATTAAGTTATAGAAAAAAAAATTACCTTTGACTTTATAAGGCAAAGAATCTAGTTGCAACTCAGACTTTTCCAAAGGTCAAGCCACTTGAAGTTAAGCATTTCAAGTCTCAACAGACCTGGCTTCTTTGAACAGGATCAAAACTTTGATTTTCTACTTTTCAAGAACTGGACACTGTAAACTTCTCAAATTAAAAAAAAAAAAAAGTTGCCTGAAGTTTTGTTGGATTTTTTTGTTCAGTTGTTTATTGGGTTTTTTTTCCTTCCAGTTATAGAGCAGATTCTATGATTATAGCTACTATAAAATGGCAACCCATATTTATAAAAACTATGACAGAAGACATTCATGGAAAGTTCTTACCATTGTTTAGAAAAAAAAACAAACCAAACCAAAACAATTTTTATTGGGTAATGTAAATGGAACCAAGAAAGCTAGAATACCAGGAATGTGAGAAAACACTTGGGTATAAATTGGTAGAGTATGAGAATACATGGAAGGAACAGTAGAAAGATAATGTTGCTATCATTAAGATCAGACAATACTTCAGTGAAAAAAGTTCTTCAGTTGAAACAGGAGTTTTCTAGTTTGGATTCCCATTACAAGATAAAGATTGTAGCCTCTGCTATGTACATATCCAAATAATTTTCTAAGTGGTTCTACCCAAAGTTGATTTAGGATCTGACACGTTATATTCATCAGAATTAAAGTCTATCTTCAGAAAGTTTCAGGTAATGTTCAAAGAACATCCTAACCTGCTCTAGTAGCTGAAATTGCTGAGTTGCCTCAAAATAACTGACTTTCACAGTGAATTTATCACAGCAGATTGGTCAAATTAAAAAATATTAAGAAAATAGATTTCATTGAATAGTATCGTCCCATAATCACCATATGAATTCAAGTAAGTTTCTTGCCAAATTAATTGTTTAGAAATACATTAATTCTTTCAGTAAAAATAAAAATCAACCCAACAAACCTGTTTACTTTGGTGACATGAAGTAGCCTGTGAACAAAGACACAAGGTTTATGAAGAGAGGCAATCTATCACATATATATGACAGCCACTTAATTTTATTTATGTTATTTTACATTTTTGAAAAATTACCTGTAAACTAAAAAAACCCTGTTATTGAAATTTTAAGGTTCACTATGTCCCCTCCTCAAAACATTTTGCAAAAGACGTGGCAATGCTACATTACTAACTTTCATATAATATCCACTTTTAGTCACTAAATTGCATCTTTCTGATTTTTGAGTAATAGGTTTATTTCTGTAATATACTGCTGAAAAAGTGTGATCAAAGATTTCTTCTGTTATCCTACTTACTAATCACTTTTCAGAAACCCTGACTTCCTTTTACATAATCGAATGTGAGGGTGACATTTTTCAAAGTAAGTTTAGCACTGCACATTTAATATTTGCTCTTTTGTTTTGTACAAGCAGACTTCGAGCATGTTCATATATATATACGTATATATATATATACACATATATATAACAACTTCCTTCTGTCACTCTATTTGCACATACAATTCAGAAACTGATACCTCAGTTATATATCTTTTTAACAGCCCCATCTGTTGTAAATATAAATACTGATATACTTTAATCTTAAAGATATTTTACAGTAATATTTATTATAAAGATTATACTCTCTCAGCCAATAACTATGAAAAAATGTAAGAGCTTGATAGAACTTCTGAAAAATGGAAAGAAAGGTGAGAAGGCATTTATGTCCATGTGATAGTTTAAACTTGCTAAGTCATCCTTAGGCACCATTAAATGAAAAAAATAATTTTCCTTCTTTTGCATTCAATTACATCTGATTTAGCAACTCAGTCATCAAGAACTGCTCACAACACAGATAAAAAACGTATCTGAAGGGTTTTTTTCGGGTTGATCATACTCTTCATATAGGGGTTGTTACAAAAAGGAAATACATACTTCATTAAAATACAAGGAGAAAAATAATGCAATCTACAGAGTGAGAGTAACACATTATTTAGAAAATATCGCTCTATCTTGTATCTGAATTTTTGGATGCCTACTGCTTGCTTAAGAAATTTTAAGAGATCTGGAATCATCTGCACTAAATCAATAAAGATTTTGGAGTATTCCACCTCCTGTGCAGGATACTGGATGGTTAGCACACCAGCCAGTTAGAACTGCATTCTTTAGCAGTCAAATAGGCTCAGTCCATTCCAAAAACACAGGCTCAGCAACAGCAGGACAGGGGATCTTAAACATACATTGCTTACTCTTGTTGGGATCAAAAATCTTGACCCTGGCCTTTTCCTGTGGGTACTGACTGTGGGGAACAAAGGACTGAGATTTTACTTTGCAAAGACTGGAGAAATAGGGTGAACTCAGCATAAGACTAGAATACCATTCAAAAGCTCTTCAGTACACTCATCATCTCAGATATATCCCAGCCCATAGTCTGGCCTCTTATTCTAATTTTCTTCCTACTGAAAACTTTACTCCTTCTTCTGTGTTGATTTCTGAATTTAAGACTTCAGAAGAAGGAAGGCCTGTTTCCTTAAAAGAGACATGAGAAATATGCAAGTCCATATGCTTAGTGATGAAGTGGCAGACAGAAGTGGTACGTTAAGCCCAGTAACAACAAAAAGACTGCAAACTGTATAGAGTAAAAAACAGAGTGAACAACAGGAAACTCATTAAGAGCTTCTGCCATTTTCCATACTTAAGTCTGGGATACTACAGTCTCTCCATAAAAAAAAAAGAAAAAAGGTCTTCCATAAGGCATTTTGCTGTGAAGTGGCACTAGAAAGGCCAAAATATCCAAACAGGAAGCATCATGAAATTTATTGGCAATGGCTCAATGAAAGCACACAGCAGCAGCAAAAACACTTGAGCAACAGCACTGGCAGCTGCCTGCTGAGAGAGAATTCTGCTAACAGAACAGTTGGCTTGGAAAGGGAGAAGAAGGAAAATAACTTCAGCGATTGGAAGTCAACCATCTCTCTCAGAATCAATCTCACTGAGAGTTACAGTAAGTTGTTATGCCGGGAGACACCACAGAAAATGAAATAACTTGAGCAGCAACAGTAAGACTTTGGAAATTGCTCTTCAACAGGAATACTAAAAAGAAAAAGGTACTGTGAAAATGGACAATTTTCTCTTGTGAACCATAGTTCATATAAGCCAAAGCCAAAAGAGTTGCATATCTTCAAAGTTATTGAGGAATTTAAGTAACCATTAAGGTTTTATGGTTTCAACTGGAATCATAGAATCATTCAATCACTTAAGTTGGAAAGGACTTTTAAGATCATCGAGTCCACCATTAAATTTCAGTTATTGTTATGAATATATTTTCACCAGAAGTTTTTAGATCATTTCCTCTTTATACATTTGAAGTAAGAAATTGCAGTAAGTTAAGTAAGTAATAAAACTAGAGGCAAATTATTAATCAAATCAAGTATCTGGGGAAGAGAGAAAGTTTACTTTCATTAGGACATAGATGAGAAAGAAGTTGCGGATCAGTATCTGAAATCAACTAATGAGTATTGTATCTGGTGACAGACCAATAACAGAAAATAGGTATGTGTATTTGTCCTGTTTAGGAGTATTCAGTGTGTTTGTAATACACAGGTTGTAATACACAGGTTGTAGAATATAAGACCATGCTTTGCACGGTAACATCCCAGGTGAGATATTAAGAACAAGGCAGTTTAACTTTCAGTAAGACCAGATGTCTACCAGCTGTTTATGTACAGGGATAGTCCTTACTCTAGAAAAGATGTATAAATATCTTTTAAAAAGTGAAGCAATATTTTTGCCTTGAGTTATGTCTGTTTTAAATACCAGTAAGTGCAAAGACTACCTAGAATGTTATAAACAAATATTTCATTACATTTTATTTCACCCTGTCTCAAGGAAAAGTGAAGCAACTAACCTAACAGCAAAGTCTGTGACATAGCCAATCAACTGAAACACTAAAATGCAACCAACTGGGCATTTATGATCCCTTGCACGTTACCTACTATATCAGAGAGAGACACAATGGGCCCTTTTTTGAGCTGTATAGCACAGAAAGTGTACCAGAAGAGGATGAATTTCCATCACATTCTGATATGTGCTCAGGGCTGCATGTTTGAATTCCAAAGCTCACAGGAAGTGTGACACAGCTGAGGAAAAAAAAGTGATAAATGAATGCTCATATCTGAGAAAAGAAAAAAAGCTGTGCTTACCAAAAACATTCATTTTCTATGGCAACTGTTCATGGACAAGGCTTCTCCTGTACTTCTCAGAAAATTCTGAAAAACACTATACCATGGATATTGTCCTTGATAAGAACATGAAATCACATTGGAATCACATCAGGCTTCTCTCTTCTGTTAGTTCTAAGGGGACACTTGAAAAATTCCACTCTAATTTTTTCTGTCCAGGGAAAATGGAGCATTTACACTCAGAGCTTTTGGGTACTATCATCTCTTTTCATATATTATGGGTTAGGCTATCAACTTTACTATTTTCAACCACAAGGAAAAATTGTGACATAAGACATCAATACCACTGTGCATATTATAAGCATTTTCTCTTTATTTGACCTATTTTACATCAGTTGGAAAATCCTGCATGAGCTTGAAAACAATCTGAGATGTTTCCTAATTGTGGCCTGGAAAAAGAGGAGAGGAAGAAAGAATAGTCCAGAGAGAGGGCAAATTGTTAAATAGGACAACATGCTTAAGGTAAATTTAAAGAGCAAGTGTAGTTTAATTAATTTTATTGTCTTATTAAAATACTAAATGCCTCTCTTAAGTGAATACTACACAGACAAAAATCATTTTTTGTTAACCTAATGTTGTTAACATTCATAGATAGTGCCCATTTATGCCACTCATTCCCCCAGGATTAGATTTCATTATGTTTATCCATAGCAGTTAGTGAGTTACTATGCATGAAGATTAAATTATTCTTATGACACCACTCATAAAAGAAAGGAAAAGCATCATGTGGGAACATGGCAGAATTTTATTTCATGATGATACTTTAATCCAGCATTTAGAGTAAGCAAACTTAGATATCCACTGTCATCTTTCAATAGCAGACTACCTTTTATTTGTTTTAATAGAAGCGGTTCAGCTCACTACAAACCTTCTTAAAACTGACTAAAGGAAAAGATCAAAAAGGAAAGTGTATGAACATTGGAAGCAAAAATAGGTGACACAAGAGGACTACAGAGATGCTCTTTGCCACCGTAGGAAGAAAATTCATGAGACCAAAGCTTGAGTAGGGTTCAACCTGGGCAGTACTGGAAACAAAGGCAAATGGCTTTTTAAAATAAATTAACAGTAAAAGGAGGATTAGAGGTAACATTGTTCTGGTACTTGATGAGGTTACTCCACTTACAAATAGGGACAAAGACAAAGCAAAGATGTCTAATGACTTCTTCATCTCATCTTCAGCACCAATGATGGGCCCTGGGACCCTTAGAGCTCTGTATCGAACAGTTGTGACTGAAGGGATGATAAACTTCCAGCCAACTCTATAGTTCAAGACTTTCTGCTTCAGGTGGACACCTGTAAGTCCATGGAGCCCAACAGAGATTCATCCCAGGGTACTTAAAGAGCTGACTAATATTAGCACCAGACCTCTCTCCATTATTTTTCGAATGTCTTGGAAATCTGGATAAGTCCCAGTGGACTGAAATCTGATAAATGTTGTTCTAATTTTAAGAGAAGTCAGAGGGAAGATCCTAGTAATTACAGGCCTGTCAGTCTCACCAGAGCCTAGAAATATTATGGAGAAGTTTATTCTGGGACTTACTGAAAAATATTTCAGAGATAACACAGTCATTGGTCACAGCCAGCACAAGTTCATGAATGGAAAGTCCTGTTTAATTGTCCTAATTTCCTATTATTACAAGATCATGCACCTAGTCAACCAAGAGAAGCCAGTAGATGTGGATTTTTTTCTTATTTTAGAAAAGCTTTTGCTGCTGTCAATCGCAGTATCCTTCTGGACAGATAAAACACACCATGTGATGGGTGAGCAGCTGACTCACAGGTCAGGCTCAAAGGGTTATAGTAAATGGGGTTACATCACACCTGGTGGTCAGTCACCAGTGGGGTTCCACAGGGGTCAATTGCTCTGCAATGTTTTTATAAATTATCTGGATGCAGAGGTAGAATGTCCATTAAGAAAGTTTATTGATGATACTAAATAAGAAGGAGCTCTGGACTCCCTCAAGGGTAAAAGTCCTTAAAGAAAGATCTGGACAAACTAGAGAGCTGGGCAATCACCAGAGGTATGACATTTAATATGAGCAAATGGCAGATTCTGCACCTGAGAGGGGCATGATCCTGGTTATACATGCAAACTGGGGTATGAGAGGATGGAGCCGAGCCCCGCAGGAAGAGATCTGCAGTGAATCCTGGCGGCCAAAAGGATCAATCCTGTCCTAGGATGCATCAAGCCCAGCATTGTCAGCTGGTTGAAGGAGATGATTGTCCCACTCTTCCCTGCGCTGG
>VZRE01014205.1:0-72650 GCA_013396775.1 Cephalopterus ornatus
CTAGGAAGAACTGTTTTAGCAATTACATTTTTAAATGTGCAAGTGAAGTGTGTACTATTGAATTACCTATATTTTATGTTCTGTTTTACATTTTTGCAAGGAAATAATTAACAACAATCATCATTGTTATATAAAAATAATTTCAACATTTAGTTAACAATTTTGTGTTATGCTATAAACACCTACTATAGGTAAGTACTGTGTAATAAACAACTGCCTGAAAATTTGAAATAGATTTCCATATAATTTTTTTGTTTGTTTGCTTGAATTTGTTTTGGATTTTTTTTTTCTCTTTTCTATTTTTGCTATATGGTTCAAACATGCAGCAGCTTACATTAGACTTCAGGAGAGTATTGAGAGTGTTCCATCAATGTGCTTTAGAGGTCTCCAAGGTACTCACTTTTCTGAGCAGCCAGTCAATGGAAAGCAGTTATATTTACAGAAGTGGGTCACAAAGTTTCCATATTTCTTTGAGAAAAATCTCTATTGCACACTTTATTCCAAATTAAGAATATTTTGATGTTAAGAAGTGCAACTGAAAATTTTAATTAGTTTTTGTTTACCTTCATATTAGAATAGCTTTTAAGTAATTAGTGAGTAAACTTCTGTAGTGGTAAAAAGACTCATCACAGCAAAGATGTTAAGGATATGCTCACTGCCTTTTTTTTTCTTTAAATACTTTTTCTGATGAACATGAGACAACCCAGAACTTTATTCCTAATGCATAAAAAGACATTATTCTGAAACATTTCACTACAACTTTGGTAGCCTGAATTATCTTTTAGCAAAAATTACCCAAAAAAGCTAATTAAAGTATTCACTCATGCTTCATGCCTATGCTTAGAATCAGCTACAATTTTAAACAATTGAATGTGGTATTATAAGAAATCTATTTTCCATGCATTTCCATAGCAAACTAGTTATTCCTGACAACTACAAATGAAATTATGCTTAAAAATATAGATCTGAGATGTAAGAGTAAAGAATTTCTCTTGTGTCATCCTATAATATCAGTTGTGACTTGTTGGGTTTATTGGCTGTTCTTTTTAAATCTAAATATGATCAAAACATTTATGAAACAGTAAAAGGTCTTTTTTTTTTTATGTGTTGCTTGTTTCTTTTTCCTAAAAGTAGACTGCAGTGAGAAAGAATGTATATATTTTGTAACTTTTCAGTAAAAGATGTAATGCATATTAATGTCATAACAGTGGAAACTGCTGTATCATAGAATATACCACTCGATGACAAACAAAACACCATTCATTTACTTCAGTTTATATGCTATCATGCTTTATTTGATCTTAATTTATGATTCTGCATTTTTGTGATTTTTAGTATTGCTGTGATTTCTATAAAAAAACCACCAGGGCATATGTTGCATCAAAATAAACACTACAAACTTTTAAAAATATTTAAATATTTAATCTATTTCTTGCTGGTTGTATAGAAAAAGAGCAGATAAAACACAAAGGGAAGCAGTCTGTCTGTACAACTGTTTTTGTTTGAAAGTAATGAAATTTTAAAAGTAATTTTATCTATATCAGTCTTATTGTAAACATATATAATAACAATTATTAAGGTCTCAGAGTGTTACAGTTCTTAATTCTTATAAATAAAACTTTAGGAAAATATAATAATTTATCATTGTTATTGGTGGTGTTATTATTATTCGTTTATAAAAGGGGGAAGAAAAATACAGTTTGACAGAAAAGAGGTTTGTGATAACATTAGAAGCTCCTGTTATATGTAAACATTTTATTCTGATTCCTATAAAAAATTGTGGTTGACCTTACCATCCTCTCAGGATGCCCTCCCTACAGATGGTAAAACCTGGTTAGGCTGAACAGAACGAGGATGGAAACAGAAAACAGGGATTATGAAGTTTGGTGGTATCTGTACCTTCTGCACAGGAAGAAAGCTTGGCATGGTACTTCTATCAGTACTTCTCCCATGAGAGAAGGAGAAATGGCAGAGATGAAGTGGAACTTTCCACATAAAATGGCACAAATTTGAACTGAGTAGAGCACAACCTGGGAACCACCAGCCTATGCTTTTTGTACTACAGGGTGCTGCACTGCAAATATACAGACTATGTCCATGTTAAGGTGAATGAAGGTAAAATGGAAAATTATCCATTAGATTTAATGGAAAAGAAAACAGTAACATGCCACACAAGACCAAGCAAACAAAAGAAAAGCAAAATGTGTGACTCATTGTAAGAGTGAAGTTGCAATGAAGAAAATTTTCTACAAGTAGTCCAGTTTTGTCTCTTATCTCACTTTTAAAAAAAAACAAACAAAAACATTTGAGGCCTGATAGGAATATGCTTTTTGCTTCTTAGCCCATTCCTGATTCTTTCAACTAATTTCCTGAAACATCCTTCAATGTAATGCCATCAAATATACTCATTCTTCTTTTAAAAAATATTCTCTGATAACCACCAATTCAGTCAAGCATTTTGGTACCTGGTTTTCTGCACAGTGTTCATTTAGAGGAATATAGAAATATTAATAGTGCATCGTGGGGTAAAACCAGTTAACCAGTTAATTAACTCATACATGTTGATTAGGGAAACTAGTTTTTTGACAGTTATATGACTTGTTTCAAAAAATGATCTTGAGTCTTGTAAACACAGAGTATCTTCAACTACATTCATGGCTCTAGTGTCTAAGAACCAAGGCAGATAGTTCAGTTCACCTAAAACTAATTTTTAGAAGCCAAATTGTGAGTACAGGCTAAAGATCAACTCATCTCTAGGTAGTAGAAAGAGAAGAAGAAAGACTGAAGGAGACAAAGGATTTCAGAAGTCAAGCCATCCGATTACAAGACTGATGTCTTTAATATACGGAATGTATCACCTTCTCAGTGTCATTTACACACTGAATGCAGGAAGCCAGAATGACTAATTGGTAGTATGTGACTAGTTTTTATACTACTAATGATAGCTGAGATGAAGCTTGACCCATTAGAATTAGAGTACAGAATGCTGCATAAGAATAAAGAAGGTGTACTCTCTAGTCACTATATCGTAGCCAGAAAAAAAATTGGATTAGAGAGAGAAGAAGAAGGGAAAAGTATAATGTTTTCTACATAATACATTCACCAGGGATATGTGAAGTAGAAAATGTTAAAGAGCAATTAGTTAAACAGAGAGACAAGAAAGGTTAAGAATGCATATGGATTTCAATCAATTAATCACCCTTATGTGACTCATACGAGTTGGCACTGGAGATATTTCATGCTTCCTTTGACATTCACAGTGCTTCAATGAGGAGGCCTTTCAGCATAGCTGAAAAGTGCTGAATTGGTTTACTGACATATATTCCCTCATCCTTACTTCATTATAGTTCTGCATCTCTTGCATTCCTATCAGATTGTTGATTCAATCTAGCAGAAAGCATGGCTCTAGGACAATATTCTTTGGCATCTAGCTACTAAGTGCTAAAATAAGTCTCAACTAGCTTCCATTTTTTGCATCAATGTAATAATTTTCAGATAAATGCAGCAGGTGGCTTGGAACTCCATACTCATGTCTCCATAGAGGAATCTGGACAGGCTGTATTGATAGATAAAGGTCAGTTGTATGAGGTTCAACAAGGCCAAATGATGGATCTTGCTCATGGGTCACAACAACCACGTGCAGTGCTACACACCTGGGAAAGAACGGCTAGAAATTGGCCTAGTGGAAAAGGACCTAGGCGTGCCAGTTGACAGCGGCTGAACATGAACCAACAGCCTGCCCAGGTGGCCAAGGAGGCCAATGACATCCTGGCTTTTATCAGAATTAGTGTGGTCAGCAGGACTACAGGAGTGATGATCCCCCTGCACTCAGCACTAATGAGTACTTAAGTACTGTGACCAGTTCTGAGCCCCTCAGCATAAGAAAGACATTGAGATGCCGGAGCATGTCCAGAGAAGGGCAACAGAGCTGTTGAAGGGTCTAGAGAGTAAGTCATATAAGGAGCAGCTGAGGGAGCTGGGGTTGTTTAGCCTGGAGAAAAGAAGGCTCAGGGGAGACCTCATTGTTCTCTACAACCACATAAAAGGAGGTTGTTGTGAAGTGGGGATTGGGCTCTTCTTCCAAGTAAAAAGTGATAGGATGAGAGAAAATAGCTGCATGGGGGGAGGTTTAGATTAGATATTAGGGAAAATTTCTTCACTGAAAGGATTGTCAAGCATTGGAACAAGCTGCCCAGGGAAGCAGTTGAGTCACCATCCCCACAGGTATTTAAAAGATGTGTAGATGTGGCCCTTGTAGACATGGTTTAGTGGTGGGCTTGGTAATGTTAGGTTTGCAGTTAGACTCAATAACCTTGAAAGTCTTTTACAACCTAAATGATTCTGTGATTCTACATTCTTTATATACTAGATGTGGTTTCAGATGATGATTGAGCTCCATCAATGAAACAACAGTGGAGCACTGATACTTTCAAGTGTTTTCTTGGATGCAGATGCCTAAATGACAATTTCCCTAAAGACATCAGAAAAAAAATTCTAACCTTTCCTTTAGGAGATCATGTTCAAAAATTACAGATTAGTAGATACATCTCTCTCTATAGGTTCCAATTTCTTTGAAGTTTTGTGATACCTGCCTAATTTAAGATGTCAGGAGATTCATAGCTTATTTTTTTATAACTTTGGTAAGTCTTCTAACTGAACTAGGTCCTTGATGCTACAAAAGATGGGTGATTTTTTCTGTTCTTAGGTTTCTGTAATAGCTATATCATTGACTATTTTTATTTTTTTTTCCTCCAAACTCCAGAAAAAAACTTTCTGGGTGGACTTTGAAATGCCATTGGTATAAGTTTGGTCCATTACACTAGCCTCATTATTTTTAACAATCAATTATTATTCCTGGTCCGCAAAATAGTGGTACCTCATTACAATAGATGCAGCAGTATTTAGTTAAGCAGTTTTCAGAGCAACAATTTCTTACATCTTGTCAGTGTCCAATATTCTCTTAACTAGTTCTTTAGGTGTTCCACACAAGGAGGAATTTATTGTCTTAATATTAATTTATTAATTTAAAGTTATTTGACTTAACAAAAGATTTTGATTTATCAGAGTCACACACAAATTTAATAAAATCACAGCACAAGCACATGTAGTTGGATCACTACATAAACCTGATTCTAATCAACAGTCTAAAATATGCTTACTGTCACGATACTGGGTGTTCCCAGTCACTGAGAGGGAATACATGGGTTGAATACAGATGAAGTCCACTGTTCTCATCAAAGCTCATTTTGTTGGTTGCTCAGTTTTCATACTCTTTGTTGGGCTGAGTGATGTATACATTTTTCCCATGCTGGTCTGGCTTGGTCAGAGCGGCATTTATACATTTTTTTTCCCAGTAATTTAGGTTGTTTATACAACCAATTCATCCACTCATTTGATATAGCCATCTGATTCACTCAGCTTATACAGCTATTTATCTAAAACAGATCTTATCCCCTAGTTTCCTGGTCCCCTTTGCATTGTGATATGTTTGACTTTCTTTACAACAGTTGTGGTCACCCACTATGTTTCTGCTTGAGCTTCAAAAATACAAGCTGCATGAGAAACAACTGACGAAGCTGGGGTTGTTTAGCCTGGAGAAAAGAAGGGTCAAGGGGACCTTGTCACTCTCTACAGCTACCTGAAAGGAGGTTGTAGCAAGGTGCGGGTCAGCCTGCTCTCCCAGGCAGCTAGTGATGGGACAAGAGGAAATGGCCTCAAGCTGTGACAGGAGAAGTTAAGATTGCATAGTAGGAAAAATTTCTTCACAGAAAGGGCTGTAAAGAATTGGAATGGACTGCCCAGGTCTTAGACACCAGATCAGTTATTATTGGGTCAGAACCACATTGTGGGGAGTGTGTGTGTGTGTATGTGTGTGTGTGTGTAGAGATGGGTTGAACCTCACAGAGGTGGGGTGGCATTGTATCCCTCACGGCAGGCCCCTGGAACTCCTATGGGAAAGCCTCAGAGTAGCTGTCAGTCACAAACAGCCCTGGAAAACTGTAACACTCCACACCTTCTGGAGCCTCTAAGCCAGGCTCAGATTGGCAGGAACAGTGAGGACACTGCCTCTCACATGCCCTGAAACTCCAGAGTGGCTGATGGGTCAGAAACCCTGCCTGTAGGGGTTGGCCAGATAAAACTAGAGCAGATAAAACCAAGGCTTATATGTTTGCCTCATGTTGCAGCTCTGCCACGTGGACATGTGAGAGCTGATCTTCTACAAGGTTCCAGTTGTAGCTATCTCTCCCTCTTTCTCCTTCTCTCTTCTTGCTTCCTCTGCTTCTCTTTCTTTGCTCCTTTCTTAATGCTTTGGGTGGCTTGGAGCTGGTGGGATTGGCTTAAGTGTTAATACCTCTTTATCCTGAGGTATTAAGAACCCTATATCTATATTTTAAAGTAAAATTCCTAGCTAAGCCTGTGAGATGGCAGCTCCCAGGGCTGCAGTCACACCAGGGAGGTGGTATAGTCACCATCCCTGGAGGTGTTCAAGAAATGACTGAATATGCCACTTAGTGCTATGGTTTAGTTGACAAGATGGACATTAGTCAAATATTGGACTCAATGATCTTAAACCTCTTTTCTAACCTAAATGATTCTATGATTCTATGATTCTGACCCTTCTTCTGTTGTTGGTGGTCACACAATTGCAAGTCACTGAGTTTTATTTGGTTTCACAAAAGTTCAAGATACTGATTGATTTTCCAAACACAGCTGATTAATAAACAGGATACCAGAACTGCAGGAATAAACTCATCTCTGGTCCTCTGCACCAATTCGCAGAATTCACCACCTCATTTTTGAAGAACATGAAGTACTAACTAGTATGGATTTTTTAAAAGGTGTTTATAAAGTGTTATAAAGAAACTTGAATGAGACGTTTGTATTACCATAAAAAATGTGGCACAAAGTTGTGATAAGGGACAATTAATTGTCTCGAAGGTTAACATAATGGTTTTACTCAAGCTATTATCTGAGACTGCAGATTTTTGTGCCAATAATGTGCTGTTTGTGTAAACTGTTTGGGCTGGATCTTGACAGGAATGATGACTATTTTCCCCATGGCTTTATTTTGGAGAGGAAACATTCAGTTCAGTAACTACTGAGAGCTCAACTGCTCAGTCATGCTGTCTAGAAAATTCCATTTCTGTCAGGACATGTGTCAGTAACTGTCACTGCAATAAGTAGCTAGAGGGATAAAGACACCAATGCTAAAACCCAAAAAATTACACACAATTATCTTATGAATGACTGGAATATATTTTTATTTATATTTTTGCTGCTATAGCATTTTACTGCCATACCAAACTTGAGAAATGTTATGATAGTGTCAGAATTGATAACAAAGAAAAGAGAATATCTGTTTCAAAGCAAACAGAATATGCATGGAAAAATATGATTGTTATGGCTTTATGTTACTAATGACAAACAGTGTAAATGACATTTCATTTCTCAGAGTATTACATTTTTAATAGGGAAGTTGCTGCTAAAACTCCTATCATGCAATCATAGAATGGTTTGGGTTGGGAGGAACTTACGGATCATCTAGTTTCAACCCTCTCACCTGACAGAAGAATATTAGAATACAAGATTTGAGCAAAGGCAGTATATTGCAACATTTCAATCAATATTCTAGGTTCTTATACAAAGATAGCTGAAATATTAATAAATTTTCATGAAAAGAAATTAAAATGTTTCTAGTTTATATTTATTATGTTTATACACAAGTATATACACACAGTTTATACACAAGTATATGCACAAGTATATTCAGCACAGCTGAAATTCATTCAGTTCTGTTTCTATCAAATTTCTTTTCTTCCTGCTTGAAAAGCAAACTTTGTGTATCACTTTGTCTATCTGGAGCACTTTGCTCCAGACTTTGCTCCAGACCCCACGTGCAATGATTCTGAATTTTTGGCAGCAGTCACTTGCTGCCAAAAATGGCTTGATACAGTTTTTTAGAGCATGGGGCTAATAACATGAAGATCGTGGATTTGATCCCTGTATGGGCCATTCATTTAAGAGCTGGACTCAATGGTCCTTCTGGGTACGTTCCAACTCAGAATATTTTCTGATTCTGTGATTCTGTAATAAAGTTCCCTGGGCCAAAGGAGTTTTCCATTGCCCGCATACCTACAAAACAAAGCTTCTAGATAGAAGTATTAAGAGTGTGTATGCAAAGTTGCAGTTTACAAAGACAAAAAATTCATTCTTTGTCCTTGTGCACCTAGAGGAAATTAGAGAAATACGTATTTTATATATTCTAGAACAGAGTATAAATATATATGACTTTGCTGGCTATCACTGACAAGATATAAAGTATTATTTCTCAGTCTGAGTGGGATACTAACACAGATTCCCCTACTGTTTTGAGCAAAATTATACGGTGCATCAACAAAAGAAATTCTGCTCTTTCTATCTTATTTTACTCATAGACAACAATAAAGTTGTGACGTGGTTGAATTTTGGAGGGTTTCTTGTTTGTTTGTACTGATCCCTTTCTTATAAGTTGACAACGTGCTGACTACATTTAAAAAAATCCTATAACATCTTTTATCCTCTTTTCTACAGTCTGAGATGTGCTGTGATTTGACACTCTCTGGCTTCATCTCATCTTCTATGTCTGTTGAAAATATTGCCGTAGTGAGGGGCCAAGGGGAAGACACTAATCTGACCTCTGTTATTTTGATCAAATAAGACCTCAAACATTGTCACAGGTGAAACTTACAACCAGTATTTCTGAGACAAAATGAGACTTTTAGTACACCTGCACAGCTGTAATTCATTAGATGATTCTGTTATGGGTTGGCAAAGCAAATAGAAAAAAGATAATAATTGCGTGAGAGGCTTATCTGAAAGCTCCAGACTACACCTACCCTCTCTAATAGTTTAGGTGCACCTGGGAAAAAAGCAAAGAAGCACAAATGAGCTATTAACAACTTTGCATCTATTTAATTCATTTGGGGAAGGATCCAGCAGGTGATACTGGCCCAGATAATGACTACTGATTGGCTTAAGTGAGGAGAAATCCATTTGTCTATGAAAGGTTGGTGGTGTCTGTTACCATCTAAACTGGAACTGAGATGTATGGGTGTGGATGCTGTGACCTCTCAGAGTTAGTGTCTTGTTCTTTTGATCTCCTAGTGCTGGTCACAACCAGACTGGATGTCCTGACTGATACATGTTCTGTGCAGCATCTCTGTGTTGTTGAATAGACAGCTTAAACTAAAACTTGATATCCTCAAATTATATAGATCCAACTTAACACATTTTAGACTTTTTAGGGCTGATTACTGTGGGTTTATTCTTAAAACTACTGAACTGCCAGAGTTCCTTGTGACAAATTCCTAATCTGTTAACAATGAGAAGATACACACCATTACTTTACAGGAATATGCTAAAATGCCCTCTTTAAATCCATCTGAATTAAATGTTCCTGGAACCACTTTCCTATTGCAACTTTTCTGGGTAAAAGCCATGCCCACCTAGTATTTTTGTCATTATTTTTGTTAATTCCACTCCCTATGAGAGTAACTCAGGGAGTACAAGAGAACAATATCAGAAATCAAGGGAGATTCTGGCTCCGTTGTTTTCAGTGGGGCAGAGTCTCGTGGAAGACAGATCATGAGAATACTCAACAGTTCTCTGGCTTACTCTATAACTCTTCAGCAGTAACAATGTATGTTTATCTATTCACATAGCTTATAGAAGCCATTCAAAGATCATCTCAAATCTCACAATTTCTAACAAATACTCCACCTTATCAAATATTCTAGCTTTTCCACACAAAACATTGAAGTTCTGTTTTGGACTCATGACAGCTTTAAGCACTGCTGTAAAACTACTGTGCAGTAGAGGTATCAGAAAAGGAGTCCACAGTACCCTCTCAGGCTGAGTTGAACTGCACACTTACATTACATTTCTAATTTGCTAGGTCAGCTAAATGGATAATCCAACTTATTTCAGACAAGCACTTTCAAAGGTTAGCAAACACTATTTGAACTATTTCAGCTCATATGACCCTTTTTTTACTAAACTCAGAAGATTTCACTCTAAAGAAAAATAAGTTAGAAACCCTGAAGGAATAGTAATTTCTATTTAGTGAAAAAAAAATTATTAACAATTGGGGGAATGATAATCTCTGCAGCTTCAGGAAGAAAAATAAACATTAATGAACCACCAGTATTTAAATATTATGTCTACGTTTACATAATGTTTGTCCTATGATTTAGTGAAAAAGATAGTTTTTCAGAAGAATGAATTTTGATAAATTTTTCACCAGGAGAATCATCTCAGGTACCAGAGTGAATATCCTGAGAGACAGCCGTATAGAGGAAGGGTGAATAGTGCAATGGATCAAACATTCATCTGAGCCGTGGCAAAGCAGAGATCTGGAGATTTACCACATTTAAGTAATTGTCCACAAAACAGAGAACTTATTAAATTTTAATGCGTCATGCAATATTTTGCTAAGTTTTGTGGGAAGCAAAAAGTCAGTTTTACCATTTCAGTAGAATGTTACAGAGGTAGGCTGAGACGATCTGTGTGTTCTTTATAGCTGCAGTAGCACAAACACCTGCTGTTCTATTTGTGGGATCAGCAGGGGATCAAGCTGTACAGAGCATCTGTTTCTTACCTTTACCTTTTTTCCTCCATCTGTTTCTTAATCCAATAGAGAAATGACCCGATGAAACTCTGCTAGAGAAGCTCTCAGTGAGTCCCAAGGAATGCAGGAACATGCTATTTACTGTTTTCCTCCTTTTCTTCCCATTTCAACTGTTCTAGCAGGTTTGTTCTTCATAGAGCCAGAGGGGGTGATATAGCCTTGTGTTATTTTTAATGTTGTCACAAACTAGAATCAGAAGTTCCAACAGTTAAAAAAGCTGCACTAAGTTTTTCCCCAGAGCTGCTTGAATGGTTCTGTTTGTTGTTCATGGCAGGTAAATTTAGTCTGGTTATGTGCAAGGTTTCACCTTGGCATAAGAATATCTGAAAATGAAAACAATATTAAAAAATTGAAGTTTTTTCTCTTGTGTCTTCACAAGAGCATTTTCACAGTAGCAGCATACATAAATATGAGATTTTTTAAAAATAATGAGATTTTTTTTTAAAATCAGGAAAAATTATTTTTAGTAAGAGATGTTTACATATTTCTGGTCATAAAAACCCCCCTGCAACAAACAGCAAAAAACCCAGCATTCCAAGCAAACTGATAATCTCATTCATGAAATCTGTTTTAAAAATTTGTAAAGCTTTAAGGTGATTCAGATAATGAAGACAGACATATTCACACACATATTTAAATGTGTTCATTTTCCCGTGGTAGACAAATTTAATTATTTTTAGCCATGTGGAGGTTTCATAGAATCACAGAAAGGCTTGTGATAAAAAGATCATCTAGTTTTGCCTGCCATGGACAGGGATGCCACCCACTAGATAAAGGACGATCAGAGCCTCATCCAACCTGGCTTCAAATGCTTCCAGGGATGGGGCATCCACAACTTCTTTGGACAACTTTTTGCAGCGCCTTGCCATCTTCACAGTAAAAAATATCTTTCTACATCTAATGTAAATCTCTGCTCTTATAGTTTCAAGCCATTCCCCTTTGCCTGTCCATATAAAAAGTCTCTCTCCCTCTTCTTTACAAGCACCCTTAAGTACTAGAAGGCCACAATTAGGTCTCCCCAGAGTCTTCTTTTTTCCAGGCTGAACAACCACAACTCCCTCAGCCCATCTTCATAGCAGAAGTAATCCACACCTCTGATCATCTTAATTTTTTTGGATTGGAAGCAATGCCTCCAGGTATGGCCCAAAATTTCTCAATTACAGCAGAGGAAGTGACAACTGAATCTGATTGGTATGGTAATCTTTTTTATTTCCTGAAGGCACAGGAAGAATATTATATCAGTGGTGTCCTTCTTAATGAGTTACAATGGTAATAATGTTTGGCCACAATCCTGAATCCAAATCTGTGGGATATTCAGGTATATAAAGTTTACTTTCTGTGCTGTGTATTCTAAGTAACTATTATGTAGTAATAAAAAAAAGTAACCTGTTATGTGAATATTGTCCACCACTAATCACAGAATGGCATCTTAACATATGAGAAGCTGAGAGAACCCAGAAAAGAAAACAGCTTTTAGAGGTTTAAAGACTTTCCTGCCAACTTTACGTCTAGCTTAATGACCATTTTTTCAATAACTTGCACAACAGCAAAACTTCTCTTTATATTTGACTAAAGTCTGACTGTAGTCAGTGACTAAAATTGACAACTTATTTAGAATAGCAAAACACGATATTATGTTCATTTTATCCTAAAATAATTTTTAATATCTAAATCTCATTGGCAAAGGTATGAATTGTTAAATTACTAAGTGAAGTGACTCAATGGCTCAACAAAAGAAGTAGCAATATATGAAAAATGAAAAGTTGGTGGAAGCTTGTACTACGATACTGGAGGAATATATGGTAGACCCATCTGTCAGTACTGTTTTCACTGAAGAAAAAGAAGTAAAAAAGGATATTTAAACTATATCAAAGAAAAACTGTGAGCACCAAGGAAGTCAGGAAGATTAAAAGTAGACAGATTCTGACAACTGTCTTTGAAAACTACTACAGAAGAATAGACCTAAATCAGATATTTTTTGAGAGATAAAGAATTCACTTATCATTGCTGTCTGGAAACCCCCAAAAGCAAAAATTCATTGAGTTTTCCAATAAATTACTTATATGTGATTACCTGGAGGTATAATAATTTGTTCACCATATATTTGCTCTATATACCATGTACAGCTATGCACAGCTAGAGGTTGTATGTAGAGCAGTGAGGTTATTTTTCAATAGGTTTTAATCAAGAAAAATTCCTGACTGAATTGAACTGAATGGTTGTTTGGGAATACGTAAATTTTTTCAGAAACACCAATGAAAATCAGAAAGGCTGATAGTCTTACCAAGCAGCCAGCTGCTAGTTAATCTGATTTTCTGATACTAGTCTCAGCTGTCATCTTGCCAAGTGGACCCCAGGCTGGTGGGCTGGCTGGAAGTGAGGCAGAATTCTTGGCTTCTCAGCTTGCCTAATACCCAGCTGTCCTCCTTGGCTGGTATGAAACCTGGCTAACTTCTCAAGTTACCACCTGCCCAGCTAACTTTTCTGGGCAGTCCAAGGAGTACCTTAAGTTGTGCTGCTATTCAGTATCCTGACCTGTCTGACCTCCTTGTTAGTTACCTGTTGTCCCATGAAAGGTGGGAATTCAGATTTTTGCTCGTCAGTCCGCCAGGAAAGTTGAGACCCTGGTGTCCAACAGTCTGTCAGCGCCTCGTAAGGAGACCCTTCACCAACAGATTCACAAGACCAGAGAGTACCTCGACATCCCTTGTTAGGGGAAACTCAATAGAGCTAGGACCCCTCAGAAGGTCCCGTCAAGGTGTTACACACTGCTGGCAACTTCAAGGACTCACTTTAACAGTTTATGGAATAACACTTTTTATTAGTACAATTTGTGACAGGTTAATAGGGTTCGGAGGTTGTCAGTGATAGCGTTTACTACAAAAATATGTTTTAAAGCAATCTACCGATACATATATTAAGCAAGCACAAACTCTGATACAAAGCAATCTAATTAATATGCTGTGGGGTAAACACAAGCAAAGCTCTAGTCCTAAAAGCAGCATTTAACATGTGTAGAGCATATTTCTCAACCAAGGCATCCCTCTGGCAGGGGACAAGATGGACTCTGCCTGTCGACTGATCCCAGCAGTTTTGGTGGAGGTCTTCTTCCACTTTCCCCCTATCCCCAACTTACTTTTATACTATTTTCTTCATGTTTGGGTAGAGTTTGAGTGTCTGTAGTCCTAAATACTTTTTATTTCTGATCGGTGTACCTAAGGAGAGGAGGGTGGTGGATGTGGTTTGGCTCCTGAGGAGGTGGTTTGACATGGTTGTTGGCTTCAGCAGCAGAATATCTTGATTCTCCTTTATCAGACAGTTACTGTACGGTTTCAGTACCGTAATGTTCTCCCATTCTGCTGGGATTAGAATGGAGGGGGGCCACATAGCATCCACCTCATTCCACACTCCATTCTGTTTCTCTGAGCAGATGTTTATCGTTGTATTGGGGAGCATGTCGACTTCAGTCCATCCAGGGAGTTGCAGTTGCTTTTTACCTTAAAATTCTGAATCACCTCTAGGTTTAACTCTATCCATCATCCCACACCAGTTATCTTGCTGAGTAAGGTAAAGCTCTCAGTGTCTCCTGTCTCCCTTCTCATGTCTGTCTTCTCACAAGATGGAAAGTTGTGCTTATGGCTGATTGAGTATCCAGCCTGTCACTGAATTTATGTGTAATTATGTGTAATGACCTAGGGAATTAAACACAGAATTTGCATCATAGTCCAGTTAAGTATAGTACAACATTCAACCACAAGCCTTTGGTACATAGAAAGTGTAAACGTCTAAGAAAATATTCTCCTTCCCTCTTTTTCCAAATGTGTAGAACTTTCTGAAGGAAACACAAATTTTCTCACATTCATTGTTATGGGATTCATTTTCCATTACACTACTGGCAAAGGGCTTTAAGGCTCCTCTGCTATTTTAAAATTTGGATTTCTATTCCTCAGTGTACATATAGGAGCTGTTATTGAGAAGCCACGTTCCTGGAAGAAATTTGCATGTTGTTGTTTTAAACAAAAAGTATATGGTTAATGTTAAAATGTTAAGATCTGATTAGTAAGAGATGCTTCTGCCCATATTAAAGTGCAAATGAGAGCATACACTGAAGTTAATAATATGGATTTTATCGAACAATGAATTTGAGGGAGAGAGATAGAAAGAAATAAAAAAGAGAGGAGAGAGAGTGAGAGTGAGTGAGAGAGAGATCAAGCAGTAGAATAATCATCACCCATGGATCCAGTGGCATCCTCTTGGTCCTTCTTCACCCTAGGCTTCTTGGTAGTAGGGGTTCCGAGGTCGCTCAAAACTTTTCACTATCTATACATTTTAGAAAGCGAAGGAATTCATGCTTATTGTCTACACAGTTCTTACACTATTGGTTAAATGATTTCCTCACTTCTAATGCTAATTAGTCCTGTGCTCAGTCTTTCTCTTTTTTAGAGTCAGTGGGTTTCTTGGGTCTGTGGGCTGTGAGTCAGTGGTCATGATCTCGCTCTGCCGGAATTACTTTTTGCCCAGTCCAAGCTGATTTCAGCTTCAGTTGCTGAGTTGAATTTCCTTGTAGCCTGTAAATTCTTCATTCTTTGTGTCCATTATAAGTGGTACATTCTTCTCCCCCAGCTGTGCTAACTTTCCCCTAGGTCTGAGATAACATCTGGACAGTAGTACTACTTTTGTCTTACCTTAAGTTCGTGTTGTGGTGACTTAACTCACAGTCCAGTTCCAGGTATCCATGGAGGCATATTCAAGGTGACTTCAGTAGTTGGTGGTGGTCACAGATGCCACCTGTCCCATACCCTGGAGTGATCTTTGTTTGACCATTGATATGCGTATGAGCAGTTGCTTCTTTACACAGTTTGCCACAGTGGAAATTTTTACCTGGATATGTTAACCAGGATGTGGTAACCAGGTTTTGCTCCCCCCGCCCCCACCCAGGCCTGGAGTTAGAGCCATCTTGTCGCTCCCTTCTGTCCTTATCTCATGGTAAAATGTTTCGGTGACCTTAAGAGTGTTTGAGACAGAGCTCTTTAAGTCCATACAATAGATGCTGTAAAGTTTTATTCGGTGGATATTTGCTTATTCATAACAGCAGAAAATTTATACTACTACCTTACACCATCAGTCTGTGCTTGGAACAAGTAATTCATGTCTAAGTAAGTTTTCCAGATGAGAAATTATATTGGCTGATGGAGAATTAAGAAGGAAAAAAGAAACAACCACATAAAATGAAATTTAAGATTGATTAAAAAAATTGAATGTAGAGATTGTAAGTTGCACACTAAAAGAAGAACTATTAACTGCATTTATCACAATAACTCAAAAGAATAAATATTTTGTTTCTGCTAGCTCTATTAGAGTAACTGTACAGTTCTGGGCTTGGGTTTTATGTACAGCTGAAAACTGAAATGTTTTTAGAACACTTGCTTTTGGATTCCAGGAAGAACAACTATCTGAGCTATAATCCTTTCCTGTGTAATGCAACACCAACCAATTTACTTTCTAAAAGTAGTTTGATTTTTCCCTTACTGTAGTGCTATCAGATAGCAACATGCTCTCTGGGGACTCCATTCATGCTGAGATTGCAGCAAACAGTGATTGCACTGCTGAATCAGCCTGTAATCAATCTTGCATCCTACAGATCTCCTCTAGTACTTTTTCTTTGATCACTGTCTAATGGGAAACATAACACGTTAAAGAATAATGAAACTTCAATCTAATTGTGTCTTTGCTGGAGAGCCGCTAGGCACCCTTTAGCAGCCTCTAATGAAATGATTATTACAGCCCATGTTTAGCCACATGCTCTATAGAAAGGATTTACGATTAATAAGATTTCTCTTCACTGTAAAGATATGTTCACTGTTGATAAGTTATTTAACACCTTTCCAGTCTTCGTGTACTTACTTCTCTTGTTTTTACTATATTCACAATTTCTAATTAATAGTTATTTTATGCTGTCTTATATGAGGGGAACTTTTACTGTTCCTTTCAGATTGTTTTGTGCTTTTGAACTGTTCAGTGAATGCATTAATACAGTTTGACTTCAGGGCATATTCATTGCATAATGAAGGTAAAGATAATTCTAAAAAACATACCTCTCTCTCTAAGCCACAACATCTTTCAATGAACCATTTATGTTTTGATTCCTTTTATTCATTATTTTGATAAAATTCTTACTTTGGCAAACTATTACATTACTAAAATAATAAATGAGAAATTATGTAGTTAAACTTGTACCGAAATCTTCAGTTAATTCTGATTTGTTTTATTATAAGTCATAAATTACATGTGAATTTCCAAACAAGTTATATGGTATTGAGTTCAGTAACAATATATGCAACATACCTAAAGGGAAGATGACCAAATTTTAATCAATATTCTGATAAGTTTCAGTAATGATTATAATGTGATGTTGATTTATGGTAAAGAAGAAAAGTAATTTACAAGAGACTATTGAAAAAGTAATTCTTTTTTGTCTTGCCTGAAAATGCAGTATAACCATGTTCAAAGTAGACAGTTCTCAATGCCTTTGGGTTTTTTAGTGTGTTTTGTTGTTGTTGTAATATGTCTTTGAGAGACTACTTGTTACATGTTACAATAACGTCACTGTTATTGTTTTTATGTCCCGCAACTTCTTTCTTTTTCTTTCTGATATTAACTGCTCCCAAACCTGATTTTTTTTACTTATTTCTCACAGTTCATAAAGTATATATCACAGATGGCAAAATATCAGGAAACATATCCACATTTATAGTCTTCTTAATGGAAAATGTAGGAAGACAAAACTTTTAAGGTGAGTGAAAAAGCAACTCCCTTTTTGATGTTTGAAGTCTGCAGTTGTGGAGAAAACATTTCCCTTCAAAGTCAACATTTCCAACGAACCTTTGAGAATCTGACTCTTTCATTTTTCCAGCAATTTTCTGAGGTTTAATTTTAGTGTGTACAAATCTCCAGAGCTAGGCTGTCTAACTATGTATGGATGCTTGAGGACATCTCAGATCTGAAAAATTTGAGCACAGCATTAAAAGTATTGAGCTCTTATCTGCTCTAAAACAGGTCAATGGAGTTTTCTTGATTTTCATGAGCAGATTAAAATTGCTGAAATTATTAATAAAGAAAACATTTTGCATATTTCAGACTTGAAAGAAACATCATTCATGCCAAAAAACTGCTTTTTATGAGGCTTCATCAGCTTTTGCATATCTTCCTGAGACAGTCTATTTAACATACTGAGAAAACAAATCTTCCGGTTGGCTGTTAGAAGTTGCAGGAATTGTGCATTTTTATCTGAAATGCATTTTTTTGAGAAATTTTAAATCTGGCATATGTGTCTTTGAAAACATGGATTAATAAAGCACAGATGTATGTACATAAATATAATTATGAACATGTATTTTTATATATATAAATACACACTCATGCTTTTTCTGCCTCTCATGCTTAGAAAATATAACTGCTCTTTTTTTAAGTAATTCTTAGAATTGTAGAATAGTTTGGGTTGGAAGTGATCTTAAAGATCATCTAGTCCAACAATCTTTCTCTAGACCAGGCTTCTCAAAGTGCCATCCAACCTAGCCTCTAACACTTCCAGGGCTGGGGAACCCAAAACTTTTTTAGTCAACCTGTTGCAGTGTCGTACCACTCTCCTGTGTCCTATCCAAATTTACCCTCTTTCAATTTAAAACTGTTGGCCCTCGACTTGCCACCACAGTCCCTAGTAAAAAGTCTCTCTGCATCTTCCTACAAGCCCTCCTCACATACTGAAAGGCTACGAAAAGGTCTCTACAGAGACTTTTATTTTCCAGACTGAAGAATGCAAATTCTTTCAGCCTTTTATTTACCATTGCCTCTATCCACTCCCACTCCTCAAATATGCATCTTGCTGACATTTCCAATTTATAATACTTTCATCTTCTTCTGTCTGTGATTGCTTAATGTGCACAATTCCTGTAACTGGTTGACCTTGGCCAGCTTCCAGACATTCCCCACTCCCACTCTCCTTCCTCAACCACACAAGGATACAAAAGCTCACGGCTCAAGATAAAGACAAGGAGATGGTTTACTATTTAGTGTTGCAGACAAAACAGAAAACTTAACGAATTTAAGGCCAATTAAGGTAGATTTCAACAAATTTTAAATAATACATTTCCCTGCCTCCTTTGCCCAGGCTTAACTTCATTTAAGAACTCCTCTAACATTCCTCTAGTCATTTGCTTCTGGTATAGAGTAGTTTGATCAGTTATATTCTCTGTCTCTGGATAATTTTCATGTAGCAGTGATGTGAGTGAATACAGACCATATGAAGGATGATAACATGCCCTGAATCAAGACTAAAATTTGTACTGAAAGTTTATTCATGCAGGTCGATATGTAGTCTAGGAAGAGTGTTATTTACTATTTAATATCTATAATTGATGTAAACATGCTATATATTGTATGAACATTAGTATTTTAAGTAAATGGATGACGTCACTGAGTTCAGAAATTTTATTCAGCTTCTTTTCTATCTAAAGATCTTATAAAAATGCTATACTACCCTTCAACAGCATCCTGTCATGTTCTCCTCTCCATCTTACTTCAGAGACTGGGTTGATAGGGGACTCAGAATTTCCTTAAGAGTTGTGCCATCAAGTATTTCCCTATAGCAGGGCATTCTTGCTAATAGCTCTTTGTATGTTTTATATTTCTGAAGACAGGGATTAAACAATTTTCTGCTGTATTAGTAAGAAATACTTGGTTTTTTTCTATGAGTCTATATTATGTATTTGGGGAAAAAGAAAAAAAAAATTCCACACAAAATCCTCTACTTTTAATAAACCTGTTGACAGTCAGTTTCTCAGGTTCATTTAAAATTAAAATGTTATTGCAATTTCCCTTGCATTGTAACATAAGGGAAATGTTCTACTACTATTAATACAATAATATAATGCAGTAATACAATTGTACTTTTTATACACTGCATTCCTTCAGATCAGTTTATTGACTTCTAGTTTACAATTCATTTTTTGAAGAACTTTAAAAAAAAACTTATCTAAGAATTTCAGTCATATTCTTAAATACAGAAAAGACCACCCCAAAAAAAACCCCAACCAACAAAAAAGCTCACCAAAACCCATGAAGTAGATGTTTCTTTTATAGCTTTTAGAAATGGATAAATTCATGCACTTGAAATCAAACTTTCTTTCTCTCTGTGCCCCTCAGTGTATTATCTGAACCTTTTACTTAATTGAAACACATTCAGATGCACAAAGTTACACTTCCATCTGAAATCAGTATAATTGAATGCTACAAAAGATTGCTCTCTGATGAAACCATTTCATTTTTCATTGTAACGCATTTAACATTTCAGTGCAACTATGATAGCTCATTTACTTTATGCCCGAGCGCCGGAAAGGTTGGGGGATTTTAGTTTGTTTTTGTTTTTTTCCTACTTCAAGCAAAGCTGAATAGGAAAAGATTTAGTCTTTTGCAAGCTATTAATGTTATCTATTCATGAGGAAAATGTGGAATAATTTCAAAGAGAAAACTAAAATAAACCTAAATACAGATTTTTACAGACTAATTGATGGCATAATACATGACTTGTTTCTGGAAATTGCATAAAGGGATTGTTCTTCCAGTTAGGTGCAATTTCCTCATTGTTTTAATTTATCACAAAGTCTTGGTATAAAAATCAGTGTTCTTCATAGAGGTGTTAACCTGCAGCGTAATCACAATCCTTGAACCTGACAAAGCACCTCATGGGGAACACAGAAGCAAATCTTTCTTCCGATTACAATTGCTTGACGTTTTTTCATTTTCTTTCATAACCCTTGCATCCATTTGTGGTAGAAGGGTCAACCACGACAGAGTTATAAACCAAAAAGACCTATTTTAAATTGTTACTAGCAAGAAAGTTATTAGCAGGTTCCTTTGAAACACCGTAATTTAATTATATTACATTTTATATTGAGGAAAATATATATAAAAAAGCAGTATGACTTTTCTGATCTGAGACCTGATATCATTGTAATGGTCATTATGTATGAAGCTATCTAAACATAGAATTAGAAATTCACCATTGGAAGTTCACAGAAAGAACAGCTATATGTACTACATATCTAATTCTAGAAACACTTCATTCTAAAAATAAAATATGGGAATTTGCCCACCAAAAGAATTACATAGAATCTTGCTTTCTGAAAATTCAGGAAAAGATTCTTATTTTATTTTACCTTCATACTCTACGTTACTTCTTTCCCATTTTTAAATAAGTCCTTTTTCTTTATAAATTGGATATTAAAAAATAACATTCTGGATTACTATTGTTTAAAAAAAAAAATGAAAAAGTTTTTAGTCTTTCATTTCTTAACTTTGCTACCGGCAGTGGCTGCTGTTAGATCAAAACATAATTCCCTTTCAGTAAGAAGAACTAAAAGTTTGAAAAAGACAAAATGGTACAGGGATCTCTTTCATACTTGGTCACAATTTTTCGAGATTTGACTATTTCAAAGTTTAAAAAGTGAGTATGTCCAATAGAAGATTAAAAAAAATGTGAAGTATGAAAGATGAGTGAAAGATAATATTTTTAAAAACACCAGCATGAAAAAGAAAGCATGAAAAAATTCTCAAAGTCTAATAACAGTTAAATTCACACAATAAAATTATGGAAAAAAATTCTTAGCAATACTCATCTTGAGCTAGTACCCATCTACAATCTTTTGATTGTAATAACATCATACTAACAGGATGTTGAAAAATTTTATCAAGATGAGACTCTTAATTTTATTGGGATGAGACTGTTAATCTTTTGCTTTTCTATTTTCTCAAATAAATAAACCCTCCAAAAACATACAGTAAAAATATTTCAGTACTTTTTTTTTCTTACAAAACAATTTGTAGGAATAGGATTGATAAGCATAGTTCACTGGTTTTTTTTTTTTCCAAAATCCTAACAGGGTTTTTGGGTTTTGTTTTGGTTTTTTGGGGGGTTTGTTTGTTTGTTTTGTTTGTTTGTTTTTTGGGTTTTTTTCTCAGATTGCTGTTCTAACAGTTCTAGCATTTAGTAACAGATTAGAAGGCATTGCAAAAGTTTAATAAACATTTCATTTCAGCGTTTTTGTTTCTGTCTTCATGAACAGCAAAGAATTTTGTAAGAAGTTTTTGTTTTAATGAAATCATTGATGATTAACTGGTACCACTATTGATTCTGTCAACTGACCAATACAAGAAAAAAATGAAGGCAGCTGCTGACCTCACAGCTGGAGATTTAGCTACTTGAGAAGTTCATAAAGTTGACTAAGCTTGAGAATTGTAAAGGAGTTTTGTGTAACCACCAAGAAAGAATTGATAGTAACCTTGTTCATTTGGGGGATGAGTTGTTCAGTCATGTTGCTTGTTATGCAATTTTAGCATGGAGACCGCTAGCCTGAAAGTACTATGAAGTTACCGTTATAAAAAACTTTCCAGAAAAATCTCCATATAGTTCAATTTATAGTCTTTCTCTTATACATGAATATTTATTTTACTCTTTGCAGTTTCTTGTTATTCACTTCTCCACTTACTTTCATATGCACTACTGTAAAATCAAATCTATGTTTTTATTGCTAGTTTTTTCCATAAGTACTTACCCTCAAAATCAGATTTATTTGTTAACCTTGTGGTTCTGTTGGTGTCTTCTGTTATTTTTTCTTAAAATTTAGTGTATTCTATATTTTCCGTCTATATTTCCAGCCGTAAAATTTAAAGCTGATTCATGTATTTTTTGACCTTGACTTTGTTTTTTGACATCATAGTGAAATCTGATCAATTTTCCTTTCTTTAAGGTACAATAGTAATGCTGATCTTAACTGTGACAGTTAAAGCAAAGCATCTTTTTATTTCTCGGATAAGCACTGTGACCAACAATCTGTTCCCTCTGGCATTTTCAATCCTTCTGTCAAAGATTGTTTCAGAATAATTAATCTGAGATTTAACAGAGAAACACAGATTCATGTACTGCTATATCCTAAATGTCTGCATATTATAGAGTATGTTTTAACTAGCAATCTCTACAATGATTGCAAATGACTGTTTATGATTTATGCAATTAAATTACTTTATCTATGCACTAATAACTGTCTTATCGGCAAATGCCTATAGTTATAATAATATAGAACATTTACCACGTACTTCTGGAACAGAGATACCATGACTTTTTGCACAGTGTGATCAAAGTTCTTGTAGTTATTGCAGAAAAGATTGGTTGCAGAAAAAGATGATTGGTCTGTTAGGAGGATATGGGCAAAAAAAGTCTCAGATTTTCATAGTTTAAATATAAATCACAGAAATAAAAATTAATATTAATGAAGAGTAGATTAATGCATTTGCTGCTGTTAATGATTGTTATGTGTTTGTGCAGAGTATTTCTCTCTTATCTTTTAAGGGCAAGACTGCTAGAAAAGTCAAATGTTAATGTATTTTAAACACTTGTTTTGGATAATTATTATTCAGCAATAAAAAATGATGATACATATTTACTTATCCTCTTATATTCTTTGGAATGTGTTATAATTAAATTCATTTTTCTAAATATACTACTAAGAAATAAATTGTTGCATTTCTTTGGTTAGAATCACGACAGCAGATACATCTTTGTTTTGGCTGAAAACCAATAGCACAAAAGCAGAGTGTTATATTAGACTTCCCAATGCTGTCCTCTAGAGCTTTTGACTTCACTGCACATGGGTTACAAAACTGCTTCTTTAAGAGCAGGTTGCAAAGATCAAGAAAAAACACTTGCATTATTTAATGCAGACACTGTTTTCAGGACTATTTGAGAGTGTCATCCACAGCAATACCAATAGTGTTAGGAAAGAAATAAGCTTATTTCAACGAGGAAGACAGTAGGTTCCAAAAGATCGTTTTGTGTTTGATTACCATCTGTACATTTTGAAGAAGAAAAGCCTACATATTATGAGACATCGTCTGCTTTTTTTGCAGCATAAGAAACACAAATGGAAGTAAAGATCTGTTTTCTAACTTCTAAGAAGGGAAATTAAACTGCCACCTGGTGCAGACAGGAAAGTCATCTATCTGTTCCTTAGGCAGTATTTCATAACAGAGAGGGCTTGGTACACTAGTTAGAGGCAGTTCTTGATCTGAATTTCCAGTCATGAATCTGGTGCCCTTTCCTGAGTGTTAGACACATTCCCAGATAATGGCTCTGAGATCAATTGGTCCAGAATATGAGATGGCTTATAAGTAAAAATGTGGAAAACCAACTTTTAATCTCAATAGCAGCTAAGAATAGTAAACATTAATTTCACTTGAAACACTTCTGAGATATTTTGTTTACCCTGTATTTATTGATAGCATTAAAAATAATAAATTACTTCAGGAAAACACATAGTATGCAAGGATTTTCCATACAAAACTTATGTCAAGAATTTTGAAATAAATTTGTACATAAGAGTTCACACGTCGAATGCTGATTTTTAAAGATGTATCTTTACAATATATGTTATTGAAGGATATGTCCTACTACAGTAAAGGGAAGTGTTTGCCATATAACCCACAATCTTGGATATATATGGTTCGATACGTTTTATGTTTGACTCTTAACCCTTTACAGGAATAGCAGTTTAGGAAGTTGAAAATATGCAGATCTGAAATTTTCATTGTTACATGAAAATTTTTCTCTCAGACTACAGAGCTACAGCCCACTGCTTTTATTTGAAGCGTCCAGAGAGAAAGCATAGTCTGTGAGCAGTCCAGGCCGGTTGTTCCTTTGCACAGAGGTTGAACCATGCAAGACAGAAACCAAACAAAGAACAAGTTAAAACAACACAAACAAAACCCCCAAACCCAACAATTTCTAACTACAGTAATTGTTTTTCAAAACTAGAGAATTGCACCACATTTTGGTGTGAGCATGCTCTATGGAAAGACTGATATCTGTTCTTAGAAATTCCAAGTTTGTGGATTTTTTTTAAAAAAACTATGATGCATTCAGAGGATTTGCAACTTTTTCATAAGGAAAAGAAAGGCACTGTTTCACTGCGAATCCCTTTCCAAGGATGATAACTTTATTTCATGCTCCATAATTTCTGTACCTAAAGGTATTTATATACTTTTCATTAAGGGATAAAGGCTACCTTTCCTCAAGAAAATTAGAACATAATTCCAACTATGCAAGTAACTGTATTCCAATTTCTCTTGCACAGGATAGAAACAGGTTTTCAGACATCACATTTATTGCAAAGTTTAAACTGGGGAAAAGGAATGTATTGGTACTATTTTTAAGAACTCTCTTCCTTATTTTTAAATATTGATCCTTACTGAAATAAAATAATATTTCTTTAACCAGTGTGAAGTATGTTTTTAGATGAGATTCCTTACCCCACATAATACAGGAAATCAGACCAAAATTTCATCATCTAATTCTTATGCTATAAAATGCACAAATTCAGAGGGAAAAAAAAAAAGAATGAAAGAAAAAAAAGACATAAGGCTAGAATTTTGCAATGCTCATGTACTATTGAAATCTTCATTTAAACATGCAAGTATAAAGAAGGTACATGGAAATTATGTAGAGAATCACAAATGTACCTAGATTTGAAATAGATGGATTACAGCAGTTTCTCTGTCCTTTCCACATTTTTTCTGTTATGAACTGCTTTTTTCTTGTCCTTTCTGTTTCTCTATTTTTGATAATTTTAAAACTAATGTTTTATACACATTTTTTCTAGAAATTCTTCTAAAACAATATGTATCTATACATTTTCCTAAAAGAAACATGAAACAAAATAGAAACAAAACAGAATATAAGTCCAATGTGATTTCAGCAGATGCATGCACAAAAGTGGTGTCATAACAGAGTTTCTTTTCCTGCCTCAAATCTTCACTCCAGACATAAAATTTTGGCATAGCCAAAATACACACCAGTTTACTCTGAATTTATGTGGTTTCTTTGTGTCTATTTTAATGAAATGTGGTATGTGAGAAAAGAAAGTGTTCTAGATATTCTTTTGGCTTAAACTTAATTCTTGCTTTATCACACTGGGTACAAAGCACTCACTTTGAAAGCTGGAGGTGGTTTTATTCACAGTGGTGCCTTGTCTCATAAAATTAATTGCTCAGACATTCTGTAGAACACTAAGCAAATCCTTGATGGCTTCTAGAGGCTCCACAATAGCCTAGGAAATGTCACACTGCTGTGGTATATTACACTTCTAATAGTAGAATCAGTAGTAATGGAACTATAGCTGTAGTTATTATAATCAAACTGTAAAGATAATGACACTGTGGAAATATATTTTCTTTCTCCCCAAGGATAATTTCAGAGAACTGTTCTACAAAGGGCCCTGTGGACATATGTGAAATGACTGGTGAGCTTCCTCCTATAAAATATTGTGACTGCAACAGCACTGAACTGAAGTGTATGTTTACCAAGGACCTTTGGATTAGTTTTCCTTACAATGTCTTTAGTGTCTAGAAGATGATAAAAGTTCAATCATAACATTATTTAAGGGAAGAGTCAACAAAGACTAAAAGACAAAGCCCAACAAAACATGATTTTAATCAATGTCCACACAGGCTGGAAATTAAAATATTGAAAAAAATCGAGCTTCACAAAAAAGAACATCCCACTGTAGCATATGGCTTGAATCAAGTAATTATCTGACATTTTAACTACAATATTTGAAGCAGACCCTGTACAGAACACTCTCCTAGATAATTTTGTGTTTTGCTTCCAAACCTACATTTATAAAGTGCACAATCTTTATTTTCTTTCTTCAAATAGACAGGCTTGAATACATAAAAATAGGTAAGTGATTTTGTAAATGTCTAGTAGTTGAGGTTCAAAAGACTCTCAGGCATGAAGATGATCAGTCTCATAATGGTTAATTCTCTGCCTGGCTCTGTGAATTCTCAAAGCCAGTTATGGACACTTAGGTTTCCAGCTATCACAGAAATCTTACAATTTTTTGCATGCACGGTGAGGCAACTTCAACAAGATTGATGAAGGACACCTTTTTCTTCAGCCTTGTCTATTTGTGACTAACTAATTTTTTAGGAGACGTGCACTGATCTTATTTCAGACCAAAAAAAAACTCAAAGTTCATACTGTTGAGTAGCGAGTTATTGATTTAGCATAGTCAGATAGTTTCTATCCTTTTTCATTGGCATCTTGGAAGCAAAGAGGCATGTATTTTGCAGGAAGCAGTTTTCAGGACATGACCTCATTTTTATTTAAACAAATGGATCTTAGTTGGCTTTAGATGAAATATAGATCTAAAAGTGCCCTACTCTAACAAAATTGCTTCAAAATATGACAACACTTTCAATGCTAAAGCAACTTTTCAGTCAAACGCTAGTGCTTATAGACTCTCAGGTATGCAGGCAGTTCTGCAGCATTGCTGCCAATTTTTCAATGTGATGTAAATTCCAAACACACTGAAAACTCTGAAGTGTCCTTTATAATTTAGGTTCACAGACCCAGCTAAGTAATCAACGAAGAGAAGAAAATAAACCCATAAAGAAAGGTAATTTACCTGTGAAGATGAAAAACAAACAGTAATGCCTATGACTTCAATCTCCTGAAGTGCTAAAATTACTAAAAAGAGAAATATCTAAAATACAATCAAATAATAAGAAAGAATAAAACAAAAGTAAATAACAAAAAGGAGAGATATTATACACAAATTTAAAGCAAACAACCTATATGTCTAGTTTTTAAGCTGAGCATTTTTCCCTCACTGGGAAACACAAGGTTCTTTTTCACTGAAGGCTGAAACTATCTAATAAAGCAGTATGTAGCAAGCACTAAAAATATCTTATTAATAAACACGTAAAGCTACCATATTTAGGCATCTCTAAGAGTTCAGGCCCTAGAAACATAGTGATAACCTAGGAATATCCCCAATCATTTTTAAGTTTTTATGATATAGAAAATGCACAGTAAAAATTACTGCAAAATTTTATTGACAAACATGCAAAAAAAATTGTTCAAACCAAAGTTTTTTCAATTATGTCACAAATTATCTTGAACATACTCATTATAAATTTAGGTCTCTATTTTTAAAACAGGGTTAATACAATATAAAAAACATTGATCTATTACAAACTATTATGGTAACATGTATTTTCCTTCAGCATTTGCAAGAATATTAAAATAATTAAGGAGATGCCGATGCTTTTGTCTGTGTTAACATATGATACCAATGACCTGTTGAAGAAGTCATACCTTTATCTGACATGGTAGCTACGCTTTTTTTGTAGCTAGGAGTGGTTAGTCATGCACTTCTGTCATACAATCTAATGATGCACCATAATGCTTTTGATGATGCTGTATTAAACTGCTGCTTAAAGGAAAAAGCCACAGATTCTTTTTAAGGGACAGAGCCTCTGCACACTTGAGAACATGCAGGTTGTCTCAAAATGGGCTTACAAAATATTTCTGTGTAATTAACAATGTGAAAAAAAATCTTCCTTTAAATACTTTTTGGCAGATTCCTGACATTTTTAATGGATCTGTATTCACTCTTTCCATGAAGCACTGACACAGGCTTGCACATGAAGGACAGGTTACCAAGTGGTCCAGAACTGGACTCACCAGTATTAATGTCAACAGTTATTGTGGTTTAGAAAGCATCAGCACATCCATTCACGGAACACTAAACTTACCAAGCTAATAATATTCATTTATGAAGTAAGATAGTTCAACTGTTGTTTACACTGGTGGATATTTCTGTAAGTAAGGCTTTACTCTTCCACTTGTTCATTAATGAGGATGATCTGCATAAGTTTAACTGGAAAGTATTATTTAGAAGGAGAAACTAATAACAGAAGATCTTCAAGAACTGTCTTCCCCTACAATAAATTACTTTCAATCCCCAATTAAATAATGTTAGTTTTAAAATCACTGAGAATCTGACCCTCCTAGTTTAAAATATCTTTCAGACAATGCTTGTGAAAGTAGGAATGTGAATGTATGTAATGTACATGTGGATCATATTAAAAAAAAAATAGTCCGATGAATCTTTGCCAAAAATTGATCAGGGTAAAAAGGAATATGACCATAACCTCCCAAGTGGTGGTGCTAAGTAGTTAAAGAGGAAAATGACAATCAAGATCAAACAAAAACCAGTGAGGAGATTGAAGAGACTATTGAAACAAATGATGAGTAAATGTAGTATAAAATGTAGTATAAAATGATGAGAAATGTAGTATAAAAGAAAAATGAAAATCAGTAAGAATATTTGTATAGGATCAAAACTCACTGGGATAAAAGGTTGTTTAGATATCTGTAGGTGTTTATTAACATTTTGTTGCTGGTTAGTATTGTGATATATCTTTTAATTGTTGATTTCATGTGGTTCACTGATTATTGGTCAATTATGGATTTTTAATAAATACATAAAATTATTTTATTTTTATTTGATTTTAACTACCTAAAATGAGCAGCTTTTCTTTGAGACACAAATTAGTAGGAAGGATATGGCAAAAAAAAGATAAATCACCTACTAATTGGTGAAAGGAAATGGAAGAGAGGGTATAGTGTAACAGTATTTGTAATTGATTTTCCACTGTAGTGAGGAATCAAAACAAAGAGCTGATAGCGCCTGTTCATGTTTCCCAATACTCCCATTTATTTTCAGCAGAACAAAATTTCACAGCAGAAGTGAAAGAAGTTAAGGGAAAAGTCTTGAAAAGTCCTGAGGTGCCTAACCCATTTGAAATTATCAGAGTGTAACAAGCTCCTAAAAGAAAAATGCACTTCATGTCATATAGCCCATCTAGTTGTTGTTTTACTGTGCTCAATATACTTTTTTCTATATGAAATCTAGCCCACCAAAATGTCTTAAAATACATGCATTCTCAGGATTTCACGTTTGAATGTAATAACCTCACACTGCTCTCAAGTTTAAAGACTACTGTCAAACATTGTGAATTTCCACAATAGTTTTCTGCAGGTTTCTAGATATTTACAAGTATTTCATCAAATGGGTGCCTAGTAACTAAGGGACCTGATGACACAAAGACTGTATAAAGATTTTCTGTAGGTCTTTAAATAAGAGGTTTTGAATACTCAAACCCAGGGTTATAAGCAGTTTTCCTGAATGTTTCAATATTAAGTATTATTAATATTAATATAGTATTAAGTTCACTTAACTCTAATACTACATAGCTATTTTTTTTAACAAGTTCTAAATGACAGGAAATTTCCAATGATAGAATAATAGCAACACTTATCTAAGGGGATGTTGCATATACTGGAATAGTGCCAGAATAATAATTACATGTTTATCTTTCACTTTTGCCAGGAATATCAGTTTTTGTTGTTTTCCTACTTCTTATATGTCAGATGTTTTTCTGTGAAAGAACTACTACTGTCCATGAAGCTATAGAGAGAACAGCAAGCTCTTTTTTAGTCCCTATCACAAATTTTCCTCTGCATATGATGTACGTTGAGGTAGTCTGTCTGTGTGTCTCGAGAGCCCTTCTGCTGAGGCCAGCTCAGCATCAGCGTGGCCACGGACAGTCCCATCCTGCTGATTGTTGAGGGGAGAGACTACTACATGCCCAAAGTGTTGGGCTGTTGTCAGGACTGAACCCCTGCCCATGGAGGCCAGGCTTGCTCCCTGCCAGGTCCTGCCCTCCCACCCCTGTGAGCATCCACCATAGCTCCCAGAATCCTGTCTCCCAGGGAGCCTCCAGCTCCTGCTGTGCACTGACAGCTATTTATTATATGTTTTCTCAGAAGTCCTACTTAAAGTGATGTTCTCAAGAAATTGATGGGAGCAATGCTTCATTCCACAGCTTCCACTGACATTAATATTCATTTTGTGACACAGCTCCGACCTTGTGAAATGCCCTTCACGAGGTTAATATGAATCTCCAAAGCCTCTTTGGGTTTAAGTACAAAACCTGGGATTATCCCAGTCTAAATCAAGGCTGTGGATTAATGAACATAATTTAAAGTTATTAATTTAATTGCAACATTCTGTCATCTGTTCTGTTTGAATTTAAGTTTACTATTTTTAAAAAACTTGTTTCCAGACTGTATATTTAAACTTAAAAATAATTATATTCTTTGCATTATAACTACATCATTGTAAACTACCCATGCAAAAGGAGAATAAAGAAAGATATATTTAGCGCTTTTTTTCTTTCTGTTTGTGGTTTTTTGTTTTGTTTCTGTTTGAACAGCTTACGTGTTCTTTCCAGCCTTATTTTCATTCATTTAATGCACTGATGTTTTTAACACAACAAAACTACAATTTCCATGGTTCTGGTCATCTCAGGAGGAGTTTCATTCCAAATGAAATTTCAGTTCCAATTTACAATACTTCAGTAAATTAGGTACTTTCTTTACCTTTTCAATTCCCATTCTGAAATGTGTGAGGGAATGGAGTGTGGAAGTAGGATATATATCCTCACTGACATTGCAAGACATATGCAAAAAATAAACCAAAGGGCAAAGAGGAAACAATGGAACCAAAAAAAAAAGGATTACTTTTAAATAATTATCTGAAAAACAAATAAGATTATTGAAGGAAAGTGAGAGGGAAATATATAAATCTATTATAGTTTTTATTTTTTATATCTCATTTAGCCAGCAAACTCTGAAAAAATAATAATAAATAATAATGAAACTAAGAATATGTTTCTAGAAAATATTCCCACAAGAGTGTCTTCCAGATTAAAAGAAACTAAGTACATTTGAACTCTTCACATTGTGAAAGGATGAATAAGACTAGATGTACCATAGGTGCGTAAAACTACAAAGAGAAAAGGAGATAAATAAAAAATATCTGTCCAGAACTAGTTAAAAAACATTTCTGTTCAGTGAAATTATTAGAAATTAGGTTAGAAATAAATTTTAAAATAAATAAAAAAATATTATGAACTGGGAACTGTTCATAGATAATTATAAATATATATATGAGAATATCTCATTAATCAGCTGTGAAACACATTAGTCTAATGAAACCTTCAGCTCAGAAAATCCCCAGGCCACTGGCTACAGCAGTTTGGAATGTTATTTCTGGGGAATGTCATATATTTCATGTGTTCATCTCTGTGCTTGGTTGCTTTTTTCTTTTTTTTTTTTTTTGAACTCCTTTCTATTTTTCACATGTTGGAACTTCAGTATTTTAGACAAACTGTATTATCACAAGTCCTACCCTATAAGAACTGTACTTCTGAATAAAACTTCTAAGATTACGTAAGTAGGATGTCAAGCCATATATATTCTTTTAAATGTTCTCCCAGTTTTACACAGATTCATGAAAAACCCATTCCATTTTAAGCACGTGTTTCTCTTACATTTAAAGAAATTTAGGATAAATTTTATGGTAAGCAAGTACTTATATACTTCCTTTAGTAAACTAAATGAATAAATGAATATTAATGAAATTTTATGACTGAGTTTCAGCAATACATCAGTCTGGTGTGAGGAACTTCATGTTTCCTGTTAACTGGATGCACGGAGAAAAACAGTTTTAGTTTGATTACCTTACAGGTGTCTTTATTTTCTCAGCCCCTATGAGAAAAAAAGTCAAGACATAAACAATTTCAACTGTTCACTCCTGAACTGTTTGAAGAACTCTGCGGTGAACTTCTCTGGTCAGTGGTCCTTATGGTGAACTTCTCTATATCTTTCTTTATGTAGCTGAACAACCTCAGAGATATAGAAAAAACCCCCATTTTTTTAATTGCCCGCACCTCCCTCCCCTCTCAGAAATTAGTAGTACTGAAACTGGGTACCATTAAATTAACAGCTAATAGCCTAGAAAACTATGAAACTTGCATTAGTTCCATATTTAATTGGGATTTTTATAATTTTTTATCATGCATTTGCTATTAGTTTTTTTCTAGGAGGTCACAGATCAATGAGATTTCAAGGTAATAAAGAATGATTAAGTATACTTTTTAATCTAAGTTTCAGTGTACTAACAGCTATTCAGTAGACATTATATGTACATCATAGGCTCCATAGAAACTTCCATTACCTAGTATATTTGTCATTACTTAGTTTCCAGAATGTAACATTCATTAAGTGTCCAACAGCACCACAATAATTCATGATCTGACAGTACTTCAATTATAAAACTCTATTATGAGAGAATTTTTAATACTTCCATAAAATTTCAATCTTCCTGAAATTTACCACGGTGTTTCATCCTGAGTTTGAATATGTATTCTACTCTTTTCTTAGTGATTAATAATGAAATATTTCCATTTCAAATACACTGATTTTGTGAGAAATTATGAAGGTTAGATAAAGCAGTTTATATCAAACATGTTTAATGACAGTCTTAATTTAATTGTTTGATACAGAGTTTGATTCTGCTTTCTTTTTAATCCAGTAGGGAAATCCTTTCTTTTTTTAATAGATAAGTAATTTTTTTTTTTTGCTAAGCAATTGGTATAACTTCAACATGTCCTAATTTTTATTAATTCATATTTTGCATTGAAAATGTTTTACCTATTGGATCGTTACTTTTTATTGGTTAAACAGTCAACAATATTTTGGAGAATTTAGGTTTTTAATTGACAAAACGAAGGAAAGTCAACCACTTTGTCAGCCAGACAAATAAAATGAATAATATAGTCAACCAGTAATCAACAGCAGCAATAAAAAAACCCGACATTTAAAATGGCAAATCATCCTACTTCCCTTTTACTTTTTTGATGTAGAGTTTGAAGGACACTAGGAATCAGCAATTTTAGGCTTTTTAAAGGACAGCAAGAATTAATGGAATGGTTTAAGTGTTCAGCATGATTTGGGATTATGAGACCAAAAGGTGATAGAAGGACCTTTCTATTGCAAAAGGACAAAGCTGAACTAGGAAGATGGTGCATTTATATCAGCATTAAGAATGCATCCCATTAGATCTAAAGTTTGTGAAATCACTTTCCTTTGATTCTCTCAGGGATAATTCACCTAAATTAGCATTAGCTTTAGGAGGGAGCTGTGATCTGAATGCTCCTCTCTTAGTTGACTCAAAGAGAAAAACCTAAATTTAATTTATTTAGTGACCTTTGTGGATTTCAAACTTGAATGATTTTCTTTCATTATAGTCCTTGGTATACTCAAGGCAAGAACTACCACTTTTAAATAGTGATTGTCTCATTCACAGAAATAGATATAGAGCCTAACAGGATCTTTTGTGCTTCTCTTACAGTGTAACTTGAAGCACAGGACAAATATTTAAAAGAATGGTGGTGCTGAAAAATTCAAGTTAGGTTATGATTAGACTAACTACAATTACATTGAACCTCTGTTTTTGAACAAAAAAAACCCACTAAATTTAGGAGCTGATAAAAGGAGAAATGTTTTTTAAAAAATCTATCCCATGTTAAAAATATATGATTTTATAGAAGTAGGACAGAATATATTTGATAAAGAGACATGGACATCTAATTTCAAAACTCTGATCTCCCAAATGTCCAGTTTCAGAGATCAGTCATATTTACCTTGGGAGCTTCTGTATTTACACAGGGATGTTTGCATGTAAAAAGACGCTAGTCATGAAAGATTGTGCTTATGACCAGAAGTATTAACACACTTCAGCAAACATAATGCTTTATTCATGTCAAATATTCATTGGATCCTTGGTAATCCTCTATCTGCATTTTCTAAAACATTGGATGTGATGAGTGTTCAGGGAAGCTTAATGAGTTGAACCCATTAAAAAATGCAATGGTAGCTGCCAAATTATTTTAAAATGACTCTGAGAGAGAAGATAATGATGACATTTTCAGCTCTAAATACCTGTATTCAATTAATTTAATCCTGTTTTAAAATAAAATACAGAATAGTATTTGGATTAGAATACTGTTGTCCTCATGCCACAGACTAAAGATCCAGTTACTAAGCCCAAAGATGATATTTGGTCTCAAGCTTTCTTGTCTCAACAAATTACCTTTTTATGACAAATATTTTCAGATGACAAGAGATGGATATAATCCTTTCAGAAAGACACAGGACATATGTCTTTAGTCTTCTTGAGAGACTCTCTCTTTCTCTTAAACTTCTGATGACACTGGTAGTGAGTAAATTCTGAGTAAATGGTAATGACTTTTCCATACAGCCAGGTTAAAACAAGGGTAGAAGACAGACCTAAACCACGGTACTTCACATTGCCTTACTAGTCAAGACTTAGACAACTAATTATTTACACGATTACTCTTTACATGAAGACAGCTCGAAAGTCTCTCTTCTTAAGTCTCTCTTCTTAGGGTTTGTTTGGTTTTATCTTGTTTGTTTCTCAAGACCAAACTTTGCTACTAGGCCTTGATAAATCTTTATCAAATCTGTGACTTTGCTCAAAGATAATTTCAGGGCTCAGGATTATGACACAGAAATCCCCTTTTGGATTGGATTGGAGCAATTAGAAAACAGTCTAACCAGAGGTGAACTGCACTATAATAAGAAGTTGGGGTCCCATAAAGAGATATACTAAACTTGCAGGCAATTACCAAGAGTACATTGTGAACTTAAGTTTCCTGCATGTAGTATTTGTTACATATTATAAATATATATATGTATACATGTAATGAGCTGTATAAATAGGAGAAAGGACAGCATAGACTGTAAAAATATTTATTCTAAATGTCTGCAATGAGGTGCAACAACTGTGGTGAAACTCATCACATTCTTGTCAGGTGAAGTACAGTAACACTGGAACAAGTAAAGGGGTTTTTTTTCACTTATTTTTCATTTCTAAGTGGATCTAAATGCTACTATTTTGATAAATACAATGGCAAGAATACAATGAAACTTAAAAACCTAGATATTATTACATTACTAAGGACAAGGAATAAAAACAATCTCAATTAATTTACTGCTAAACAGGAAACTCTGTATGTTTTATTCACTTACAAAATACTGAATGATTCTCAACTCACAAGTTTTGCATTTTTTTCAATCACAGATCCTCTAAAATTTTATTACATAGATCAAATCAAATAGCAAGTGACAAAAAGTAAGAAATTACTCACAGGAGCCTTTGTTCGGCAATCAATAAAAGCTTGCAATTATCAAAAGGGAGGCAATTGATTTATTTTCTATTACCTCAGTTATTGTTCAAAAAAACTAGTTTTATTTGATTTTTCCCTTTTTATTTTTTGAAATCAAAGCTTTTTTTAGGATGACAAGACTTTTTCTGTGTAAGATTCCTGTTGCCACTCAACTACCAAAGCTGTGTGATTTCTAGCTCATATCCTTCCTTTCTTACATCTGAACTGTCTGTTAATGTTTTTTTTCTGCCTTTCCCCACATCCTACCACTGTGATTAGTTTTATCTGCAGTATCTATAACTACTTCTAATTGCTTGGATATGACGATGTCCTTGTTTAAGCAATATATGATATATATGATACACATAATTGCAACATTCCAAAAATGTTCAGAGAAATTAGTGTCTATGTTTATTTGAAAATGCAACAATGATATATACTAATAACTCAAGAGTTTGCAATGTTTTCTATATTAGAGAAAGGATTCAGTGAAAAAAAATACAATTATGGCATCTGAATTCAAAAATATATTGCAAATTATTAGCTTTTAGCAAAATTTTGTCCAGGTCTTCTTCGAAATATTTGGATTGAATTTTATTAGATTTAATTATTTTGTTTTTCATAAAAAAGTGTTCTCAAAACTATATCAAGGTTCCTTTGAGTCTGCCTAACTCTCTGCAGTGAATAACAGGAAATGTACAAAGATGACACAGAGATAGTAAATGTGATCTACCAAAAAGAAAAAAAAAGTTTGATGCTTCAGTGCCCTGACAAAATGCAGACAGCTGTATGTGAAACTTCACAGTTTTGTTTCACAGATGTTGGTGTGAGTATTTTCTTCAGGTCTGATTCATGTGGGTTGGCACCTTCTATCCCACCGTTTCTTCAGAGTTCACTTTGAGTTTCTGGTTCAGTGAAAAGTAAAAAATGCAAAATGAAAATCAATCAAAATCACTGAGTTTCATTTGGTTGCATGGCAAAACTGTGAAGTTTGTATGATGGTCTCCTGCAACCTCACAACATCTCACTTTATCTCAAAACTGGAAGTAACTACATGTGAAATAACAATGAAATTCAACAAATCCCTAGGCATATAAGCCCAAATTGCATTTCATATTGCAAACTGATCTAAGACTCTGTTTCCAAATGTTTGTATTTCTGTGTGTGTTTGTAGCGGCACTTTAAAGGCCCTAACCACATGTCCTTCAAAAATAACCCTATAAGAATAACAGATTCGAGAAACATGTAATAGACATTCAGCAAGGAGTTTTTTTTAACCAAATATCTACAAAGAAAAAATTGCATCTAATGAATAGAGTATTAGTTGTATGCACAATGCCAAGAGAAAGAGGAGATATTAGCATGCCACTGATCTTGAAACAGTGACAGTTATATTCTCTTCTCTCCAAATAACAAGGGAAAAAGTAGCTCAGTTTCATAAAGAATTTTCTGCTTAACTCCAGGGCCCAGTATGATTTAGATAGACCCTGGGACACAGGAAAGTGACCATCTTACTCTAAACCTCAACAATGAACATTTTCCTTGGTCTGATAAATGTTATGTTTTAATAAATGTATTAAAATCCATGGTTTATTACCAAGAAAATTCCCTATAAAATACTTATGTGTAAGTAATAATGCCATCTATATAATTGTACTTATAATATGAAATAATTCAGTGCCATTAGGTCTGATTTTAGGTAGTTGTTATGATTATATAATTCCAGCTTTTCAGATAGAAGATTAAAATTACAATTTTTTTTCCTAGTAATCTTTCACTGTCATTATTATCATGTTGTGCTAATCTTCTCTGCAGTTCTAGCTAGCTTCAGCTGACAAGTGCTTGGCTTAAAGAAGTTATTCTTCTTATATCACAGGTGATTTTGTTACCAAGTTAGAAAGTTATGGTCTGGATGGGTGTAATGCTAAATGGATAAAATGTAGTTTAGAGGACCTGCCTCAGAGGATAATGGTTAATGAGTCTTATTCTACCTAGCAGTCATCAAAAGCTGGAGGTGTCTGTCTTTATCAATTAGCTGGAAGAGGTAACTGTGTACTCGTCTTTTCCAGACAACAAATTGGCAGGGCAAAAGGTAAGGAAAAGGAGGGATACCAGTTAATGCTCTCTATGGCAAGGCTGTCATGCAGAGCAATCTAGAGAGGCTGAAGGAATGGGCTGCCAGTAACCTCATGAAATTCAGCACAGACCGATACCAAATCCTGATGCTGGAAATTCAGAAATTACCTTGCAATGTCACGAGTAGGGGCCTGACTAGATGGGCAGCAGCTCTGTTGAGAAGTACCTGGTGGTGCTGGGCACAAGCCAGTGATGTGCTCTGGCAGCAAAGGCCAGGAGGGTCCTGAGCTGTTACTAGCGACCCAGTCAGGTGGTTAAGAGGAGTGATTACCCCGCTTTACTAATGAGCTATGGCTCATTAGGCTGCATCTAGAGCATTTTGCCCAGTTTTGGGGCACCCCTGTCAAGGATACTATTGATAGACTGCGTGAATGTATCAGAGGGTACATCGAGGGTACAGAGGCTGAGAGAGGTGGGATTGTTTCACCTGGAAAAGAGAAAGCTTTGAGGGGTTCTTACAATATCTGAGGAGGAGGGACATTAAACAAACAAAACTAGGCTCCTTCAGAGTGATGTCCAAAGGATGCAAGGAATTTGCATAAATTGAAACAAGGAAATTGTCCAGCTGGATAGAAGAAAAAACGTTATCTTAAAGTGAACAAGTAAGCAGTTGACCAGGCTGCTCAAAGAGGTTGTCCAGTCTCCATCCTTAGGGAGCGTTTTAGATCCAGCTGGACCAAGTCCTGAGCAACCTTGTGTTATCTCAGAGATAGTCCTGCTTTAGGCTGGAGGCTGGACAAAAGGTGTCCTGAGCTCTCTTCCAACCTCAGCTCTGAATTATTTTATGATTTCACTATTGCTAAGGATTTTCTAACGAAATATTATTCATGCTGAAGTTAACTGGATGTCTTCCTTTGAATTCACTGGGACTAAATTCTGCAATGGTTTTATTTTATTCCAATACGTAGCAGTTCTGTAAAAGCAGAAATTGACCTTCCCTCCTCTTCTCTTCCCATGCATTTCTGTAGAAATACTTGATCTGACAAAAGTAGACCCTGTGGAACAATGTAACAAAAATAAAAAAAAAATCATTGCACACAGAAAAGGCAAATTTATTAGGATTAGTCACATAAGTCAACGGCTTTTTCAAACAGTATATACATTGGTTTATTGGAGATGCAAAGGTCTCTATAGTATCTTGCCTTTTTTGTAACAGTAAAGTGGCTTCACTGTATGACAACCTCCAAAGCATACTTTCAAGGTTATGAAGTAAAATTACTTCTGTGGGGGTAGGAGCAAACTGATAATAAATATTATATGCCCACAGGTTACAGACAATTTTTTCTTAGCTTCATTTCTTATTTAATTCTTCACCAACGAAAATAGATTCCTCACAATGGTGTGTGTAGGATATATAAGTTTTATAGTTTGTTAGATAAAACCTGAAGGTTTGTTCTGATTTACTAATCTGACCTCCTATAAATCACAGGTCATGTTTACAGTAACAGATGATAATTTAAAATTAATAAAAAGTTGAAGTAGAAAATGGTTATTTTTTCTTTCCTGAATACAGGTTTGCCAAATGTACACCCATTTCTTCACATACTTAGTACCCAACATTACTGTGATGATGAATTTTTTAGTGCAGTTACAACCTCCTTCTGAAAGTCTTGCTGTAATGGGAAACATCTTTGAAATGTTTTGCTCAGCAAGCAGGTATTCAAAGACTTAAGATTGATAGGACAGGCAGGGCTAAAATATCTACCGGGCATCTTCTGCAAGTGACTACTAGATAGTAAATAGCCTGTAATCAACTAGTGAAGAACACATTAGGTTTGAATATCAAATGGAGTACTATATAAAGAGTGACAAGAATTAATTTTATTCCCATCACACAAGAGCTCATGACAGATACTGTATATAACTGACTCAAAGCTATCTGTGTGTAAATGGCATTAAAAAAAAAAAGGTAAAAGAGAACTTCCTCATCAAGAAGGATGAACATGTCACGACAGCTGTCACCAGAGTCCTGAGTTTTGTGGTTTTCCTGAGATTGTCTTTTCATGGCCATGGCTTCTGGCATTCTGTGTTTTGCTTTGGTTGGTGGAATGAGCTGGTATAAAGTTGTACACTGCAGGCTTTACAAGGAGCTTTCAGATAACAACCCTTAGGACTGAAATGAAGGTGAGCAGAGAGCAGGGTATCAGCTTCAATGACAAGACAGCAGAGACATGATGACTCAGGTCAGCGGATTCATGAGACAGGCTCAATATAGTAGACCACTGTGGCTAGTAGGGACAACTATGAAATATAAAGAGTGTAGGCACATACCACATATTAAAATCCAAAAACGTTTTTGCTATTAAAATATTCAGAAAAATACCAAAATCATTCTGACTGCAAGATCTTTGTTATATAAATATGAGAAGGAAGTACAAAACTTGTAAAGTCAATAGATTATACAAATATTTACAAAACTGGGACCGAAACTGAAATATATATTGGACTATTTCTAGTCATGCTTGCCTTGACTTTATTACTTCTGATTTAAATTTCAGTCACAGATCTTCACTTCAGCATACAATTTATTTTAGGTTTCGCTTGTCTGTATTGATGAATTCTCCAGATGTGTGTGTTTCTTTAAAATTGATAGGTTTGAAGATATATGATCACCTGAGAGTTTTAAAAAATTAACATATTATCCTTTGAATAAGAAGCTTCTGAATCTCATATCTTTTACAAAAAAAAAGGTCTATATATAACTGCATTAAATAAAACAGTAATATTCCAGTACTTCTGGCCACTTCTGTAATTTGATTTCCTCAAAGTTGTATTTACTCAACTATTAACAAATAAAAGCAGTGGTTATGCTTTTAAAATTTTGTTTCACTATTACAAATAGACTACATCATGAATTTCAAACATTAACATATGTTGACATTAAAACTTGTCTCATATTAAACAAATTGAATTATCTGAAAAGCAGCTGTTTCTAATGATTCTTAAAACTAGAATTCTGAGACTATCACAGAAAGCTCAAGATTTCACAGTGTGCCAATGGTGTTGGGGTACTTCAAGTATCTGTTGTTCAGTAGCTGGACATAGAGTGATTTTAATATGATATTATATTTAATAAACTGATATTAACAAGGAAAATACCTCACATATAGGAAAGTCTTTTATTTGAGTTCAGCAGCGCACTAAAAGGAATCTTAGGACTAAGCTGCGACTTAGTTCTGAGAACTAACTTTCAAAAGAAATCCTTTTTATCTCCAGAAGTTTTGTGTATATCTGATACAAAGAATCAACTTTATTTATTTCATGTTTGTGGCCTGATATATTAAAACTTTATTTTAAAAATTGAGACAATTATACAGAGTACTTAATAATCTCTCAGATTTTTATTATATGTAGTTTGTCAGTGAGTTAAAATTATATTTATTATTTATTTATTTATTTATTTATTATGTAATTTATTTATTTTTAATTTTTTTTTTTAAACTCAGATTCAGTTAACTTTTATAACTTGTTCAATGAGAAAATCCAGTCATCTGTATCACCACACACTATTAATGGTTGAGCAGCCTATAATAAATGAAAATGCCATCTCAGCTTAGCAATTAGTGCGTGGATCATCTTCAAAAACTTTCACTCTTTTCTGTCTGCAACATTTAACTTTGCTCTGTGGCTTAAATTGTATTCAAAGTGAATGGCAATATTCAATTACTGTAGCAGTGCATTATGGGAAATTGTCACAATTGTGATTAATAGCCCTTATGGAAAACAATTAATTTGCTGTCCTGTTGCTAGGTCAAGTAGAGAAGCTAATTTCCTGAAGGAAAGAAATATGTTTATCAGCATATCCCTTTTGATGTTTTAATCTGAAACACCAAGCGCTTCATTCACCGTAGAGTTTTCTTGCCTATATTAAAAATAATTTATGATACAAAAAATAGGTAGTAAAGAAAGGAACTAGAGGATCTTTAAAGTCATTTCCAACCCAAATGATTTTATGATTCAACGAATTTCACAGTTTTCTGTGGAGAATGTGGAATTCTCGTTGTTTGGAGGACAAAACACAATGAACTATTTTGAAATATATGACTGACAGCAGCTTCAAGTTAGTGGAAGGCAAGGAAAGAGAAAATAATCATCAAATAGTTAAAGTTAGAAAGCATATTTTACCCTTTTAAAGTTATACGAAACTGGATGGCAGAGAAAATGAGTTTCAATAGTGGGATGAAATCCCACAGCTAAGATATAATAATTGGTTTATGATCCGAGTTGTTTAAGTCAGGGATATTTGGATTTAAAGATCTCCTTTCTCCTCAAGATCTTTGAAACTATAGAATCTATGTTTAGATTATTTTTTGTTATATCCACATGATGTTATGACTTATCTTTGCATTTCTTAATGACATTGTTATGACTTATCTTTGTCATTTCTTATGACATCTCTTTTTCTAAAATTGTGGCACCAAACTTGATCTGACTGTACAGGTATGACTTTCAGGGACTTGGAGGTCAGACTAAAAGTAATCAAAATAGAACTGACAAAATAAATTCCATTTTTTTCCATGATACTTGGCATTACTAAAACAAAAATTAAAATGTCTTATATTTGTGTCTAGAATAGAGATCTCTAGATAAAGAGACATATTCAATTTTAACAAATGTAATAAAGCAGTCATTCTGCTAATATTTTATTTTCATAAGCACTTGCTTATGAATTCTTGCTTTTTCTTACAAAGCATATAGAATCCAGCTATTCAGGGTCTGCTTGGATGTTTATAGTGTCAAAATTTTATTCTAGAATGAAATGTAAAATGATTTTCATATTCTAAATAGATATCTCTGTTGGTTTTTTTATTGTTAGAACAGACACTTTAGATTATTATAATGCCTATGGAGATAATAGCAAATGTTACTTTGCAACTTTACCTGTCCATCTTAAGGTTCCTTTTCCTCCTTTAAATATCCCCTGATTAATATATTAAATATAAAAATTAAAATTAATAAAAATATTAATATCTGGTCAAACCCATAAAATGCCATTTTATTATATTATTTAAGTATAATAAAAATTACATTTGCTTATTGCTGAGAAGGAATTTTGTTGATTCCCAGATTACTACACAAAAAATTACCTCCTTTCTAAACTGAACAAGTATGATTCCAGCAGATTTCTTGTGGATTCAGCTTTGTTCTTTGTGAATTTAGTCAAAACAATTTTCTCTTTTTTGGATAGCATTATTGCTTTTTCTAAGTTTTACAGAATGAGCACAATTTTCTTAGCAGAATTTCCTCTTGACTCCAGAATTGATATCTTTCAGTCTTTCAGTAAAAAAATGTTTAACACTAGGAAGTTCTTTACTTCATGTTTGTTTGGTTTTTTTACTATAAATACTATAAAAAGATTAATTGCTCTCAATCTTCATTTCTTCCAAAAGCAGGAATTTAAAACAGAAAAGTACTTATAATTTAGATTTAATGATCACATCATCTTTTTTTTTTTTCATGTTTCTTCTAATATGTATTTATCCAAAAAGGAATTAAAAAAAAAAATCTCAAAAATGTTGGATTTGCATTGTAGAAGCATTGAACTCTAAGCAATACATGTATTCCTTTAAAATATACATACTGTAGCAGAATTTTTTATTCTGAGCTACCCTGTATTGGCAGAATAGAAGTGATGAATAATGCATTATTCTTCATGTATGGCAATGTTAGTAGGCCTCAAAAAACATGTAACCATTTCATTACTATTCATTTATGCATACAGTTAATCATAAACTACAAAGGATTGTTGGTTTCAAACCCTTAAGAAAAATTTATGAGGTCAATTTTTAAAGAATTATTCCTCTGGGCTGTAATTAGTATTTTGTAGCATATGCAACCTGATGTTATTGTAGGAGGAAATTTGAATATCTGTGTGTATTATTAGAAAGGTTTAATCCCAAAGAACCTTCTTGCTTTGTGATGTAAGGATGCACATTAGACCAAAAAATCGGTAAAGCAGAAGGACTCATTGCTGACACTTTTGAGTGCTGAGAAATATACAACAGCTTTGCCTTTTGTTTTGCTTCTTAACATATTAGAGCATACAGGACCATAGATTAAGGCTTTACATTGAACCTTCTTTACTTCAGAAATCAATTCATCTATTTTATGAGTTCTTCTTAAATATGGAAAGATATAATACAGATTTTTTAAATGGGTAGATATATCTGTGCAAAGATACCCACATAGGATTAATATATGGTACACTGAAGTTGTAAACCACTGGAAGTTGATTTGTTTTCATCTAAGTTCTTCAGAATTAAAGAAGATTAAAACAGGGTAGGTACATATCAGAAATTATTCTTTTGAATAGACTGGGAAAAATTGTTATTCATTTTTAATTTACCCTAGGAAATTTGATTAATGTTAAGAAAGAATCAAATAAAAATCTGTTCTGTCAAAGTTATCAGGGAAGTCCAGCAAAATGAAACTTGTACTCATCTTGAGTCAGTCTTTGATATTGTCTCATCTGTTAAAGTACAGATTCTCAGAATACACAGTATTAATGAAAACCAAGTTCTCCTTCAAGTCATCACTTCTGTCACTCTGCAGTAGGAACTTTTATATAGTAAAACAGAACTCAAATATTTGATCCTTGGAGATATCATTCTGCGGTTCTATACTTATGTCCCTGCAGAAAAGTACTGTAGTCACAGTTCCCAGTCAGGCACTATGCCTGGCTCTCCCATTTTTTGCACGCTTAAATATTCACCTAAGATATTTTTGTTTAAATTATTCCCTTAACTTATATAATTACATATAAGTAATCAAGCTAATCCTTTGTTTAATTTGTATAATTAAAAGCTTTTCTTTTATTTTTTCCCCTAGAGTAAATATTAAGAATCGCAGGAGGCTTTCCTTCAGTATACAAATGATAAAATATTAGCCAGATTTCATTTGTATGTATTTCAGTAGTACTTCCAAAAGTCCTGGAATGCCTTTACCTCAATGGAGAGGGGAGATGGTAATGAAACTAAAGGGACTGTCAGGTCTCATAGACTTGATAAAACCAAAAATTTTTGCCGCTTTGAAAAAAATGTACTTATGCTACTTACCTAAAGAACAGGTACAATTTGAAAATGTTTTACAGAAACTTTAATATACATCTAATATTTAATATCCTGTAGGATCTAACAACAGCAAATCTGCAATACTACAGATTAAATTACTGACTTAATGAATCCTTCTGAAGAGAAGGGCTTCTAATTTAAGTTTCCCATGCAATTATTTTAAAAATAAGAAATTCATGGATCAGTGTTACAATACTTTGAATTCTTTTTTTCTGGGAGCAGACAATTCTCTGTGTGGAATAAAAAGAAGTTGGATTTTAGTTTGCATTTGTCCCATGAAACAGCATAAAAGTTTGGGAAAATTGTAGGATTCACAAATCTTTTTTTTTTTTTTTTAGAAGCCATGGTTCTTAATAACCTCACTCTCTTCACACCTGATTCCAAACACTGCCAGCAGGTGACAAAATTCCTAGCTGCTGGGACCTTTTAAAATCAACTATTTAATGTGACTAACATATGTTGAAAAACTCTGTTTATTCATGTACCTCTTTTCTCTTCCTGCTCAGCCTCTTTTCCTTCTCCCTGCCACTAAATTAAGAAAACACATTATTGTAAAAATTCCCACATACTTGAGACAAGCACTATTGACTGTGTCGTGATGAGTGTGTGTATATAAACCAAAGCCTCTGCATATATGTGTGGAAAGAGACATTTCTCTGTGTGTATCAAATAAAAATCTCTTAAAAGATTGATCAAATATTTAGCACTTCACAGACAGTCTGCACGTGTCCACTTTGTTAGAATGTGCTGATTACTAAGTGGCACATGACAAAAGCAAGCAGAAAGGTGCTGCTTACATACTGACTTGTATTTCCAAGACTAGGCTGCAGAGGACAGCTTTATGCTCTAGAGTCATTCCAAGGAGCTAGTTCTTATGTCCTTCAATAAAAGATGCTCATCCATGCGTAAAAGAGCTGTGAATTTCATTTACATGTATGAAGAAAGTGCTGATTTAGTTTCGTCTGTTTGCTCTCTACTGAGGAAAGAATTGTTTGGGGTGAACTGATTATCTATGAAAACATATGAACAAAGGGCTAAAATTCATGTCTATAAGGGAAGAATTTGGGATACAGATTCTCCATAGTATTTATTAGTAGCTGCTGTTACTTTTTACAGAGAAATTTTGCATAGCTGGTCCCAAAACCTATTCACATGATGACCAGAAATTACAAAGTCATATGATGAAATTTCCACATGTTTTTATTTAGTTGTAAGATATCAGAACAAGCATATCCTCCCTGTAAAGCTAGAAATGAGGTCTAGTTATTTTATTTGCTTTTAATTAGATATATGGCTTCATTTGATTCCCTCTTTGGTTTTCATCCAGTGGAATCTCACTGGAGTACCACTGTCAACTGGCATAAATTGCCCATGATATCTCTGTTGTACCTGTTACATCTTATCATGTCAAAGGTTTCTAATGGAGTCCTTAGTTTGCAAGTCATCAACAAAATAGTCTACAACTGCACCTTGAAGGGTTGAGCTGTTTTGGAAACAACAGTCTATACCCTTAGAAGACAAGACAGAATGATAAAGGGCAAATAGCTTTTACAGATTTCCAGTGTGAAATACAAGTTGTTCTTTTTTCTGTTAGATGGAAGACTTCCAAATTAAAATTAAAACAGGAATGACACTTCATAGTATATAATTACCAGGATAATTTAGAAAAGAAAACAAACAAGGCAAAGGTAATAATTATTTTAGAAAGTGCGTTGAAAAGTTATTACAATGTGTCACCTTTAGCAATGACCAATAACTGTAGAATGAAATTACTTGCTCCATAAATATAATCAAGGAACATGCCTAGGAGAGTGAAGAGTTAAGAGTGAGAGAAAATCCAGGGCTTCTCAATCCACCAAAGCACCCCAACCACTAGTCTGCATAGCGCATTGTTAACTCTTGCCTGACACTGAGAATGAATATGGTGAAAGGCCACAAAACATGTTATTGAGCGAATAGCTGGATTTAAAAAATGTGAATTATTACTTTACTAATTGTTAAGTTTCATTGATTTAAAAATTTCTTGTTTTGTTTTATTTCATTGGGGTTGGGGTTTTTTTGTTTGGTTTGGGTTTTTTTTTTCTTTTTTCTTTTTTTTTTTTTTTTTTGGTAGGTTGGGGGCTTTATTGGGTTTTTTTAAATTTAAAAATCATAGAAAAGTCAGTTTCTACCTCTTTTGACTATGTTTTATTGAGGTAAGTGTTTCCAGGTATCTAAAGAAAATATTTCTTCACAAGAAGCTTTTAAAATTTCTAATGCACCAAAGCAACTTTTCTGAAATAAATCACATATTCATTGACAATGATGAAATATGGAAAGCCATGGAAGTATGACAGGGTTCAAGTGAGCCTAAATTGAATGTTCTGTCAAGGTTTGCTGCAAGCCTCTAAAGCAAACCTTTAATAAATCAGCAAGATAAGAACTGAAAGTACCTTCTAGAAAGGTAGAACAGAAAGTAAAACATAAACTGAAAACAATGAAAGTATTTCATATTGTCAGGTAAAGAAACTATCTAATAGGTTTTATGCAAAAGTGTAGAAAAGTGATCTATAATTACTGTAAAAGGCTATAGAAATATTAGTATTTTGTCCGTAAGTACCTCCTTTCAAATATGTGAACTAACCCAAAGAAGTAGAAATTAGTAACTCTGCTGAATATAACAAAGTCCCTGCACATTTATACTGGTCATGGAAGAGTCCACAATGTCTCTGGAAACGTGCCAGTGCTCAGTAACCCTCACGGTAGAAGAGTGTCTTCTGATGTTCAAATGGAACCTCCTGTGTTTCAATTTATATTCCTGCAGGTTGTGGGTTAACCTTGGCTGGACAACAGGTGCCTGCTAAGCCACTCTATCACTCCATCTTCTCAGTTGAACAGGGAAAAGTAAGTATAATGAAAGATCAAAATAATAATAGAAAGAGTTCACTCACTAATTACAGTCACGGGCAAAACAGACCCAACCTTGGGAATATTAATTTATTTTATCACCATTTGAATTGGATAATGAGAAGTCAAGAGAAATCATAAAACATCTTGACTCCAGCCCTCCCTTCTTCGTTGGTTCAACTTCTCTTCTGGTTTCTCTTACTCCTATCCTCGAGTGGGACAGGGGGATGAAGAATGGGGACTGTGGTCAGTTCATCTTTGGCTTTGCTGCTCCTTTCTCCTCACGCTCTACACTTGCTGTCTCGCATTGGCTCTTTTAGGCTTAGGGGAAACTTCTGGCATCTTCACACAGAAGCCATGCCTGTAACCTACCCACTAATATAATCTTGCACACAAACCCAACGTACTCCAGTCCTCAGGCACATCTCCTAGTTGCATGATCATTCAAAGATGATCTAGAGCAGCCTCACAATGACATGAGCCATCTCCCTGTCAAGCAGAGCTAATCCTAATGCTACCTACTGCATTTTGCTGAAGGTTGACTGGATTGATGCTTTCTAACACAAGCCTGTTCAGTTCAAGTGCTTGTGTTCTGTACTGTTTGTCTCCTTGACATAATGGATAATATGAGAGATTCACTCACTTAAGAGATTGATCTATATTTTAGTCCCTTGGTTGCATATGTGTTTCTGTATCAGCAACAGAAAGTTATCTGGGGAAAAAAGTAGAAATAAAAGGCAGAGGGAACTTGAGAGAAGAAGAAATGGAGATTGAAAAAAAATTGCTAAAAAAATGATAGATATGGAGTTGATAATGTAGGTCTCTTGCTGAAACCAGTCTAAAACATCTGTGACTGTGAAATATTCTTAACTTTACACAGTGTACTTTTGGAAGGAGCAATGATTTGATCTTTGAGATATGTATCTCAAAAATTTTGAGAAATTCTGAATCAGGTTGTCCATCAAGTTGATCGAGAGAGAATGAAAAATCACTCCAAATATTAAGTGTCATTTAATGCAATTAACATAACTGTGATTATCTCTAAATCACTTGGCCAGTTTATTCAGTCTGCTTAGAATGATCTTTGGGCATTCCAATCCACAAAAACGAAAAAAAAAAAACACCCCAAAAGAGAAAAAAAGCCCACAAAAAACCCCCACAAGTTGGTTTCTATAGTCTGAGGAACACTTTGGCCTGGTTCCTAAATGAATAAATATTATTAATCCTGAGATATTGAACTGAGGAAGACAACCAAACTGCAAATCACCTACAACTCTGCTCCACATGAAAAATTTCTGTAACATTTAGTTAGCTGAAAGTAGTAGGTAATTTACATTAACATATTTTTAATATTTCTATCAAAAGGTTGTGTACAAGTCTTTTTTTTTGTGTGTCTCAGTTTGAAAAATGTCATGATACTGCCCTTAAGGTCTCTCTCCATGAACTTCATGGAAGCGTGACTGGAGATGTATAGGCAAGGTTTCAATCAACAACATCTAACTTGAAAGTAGCCTCAAGGGAACTAAGTAGTGTTACAGTGCATATGGCCTATTATAAGGCTAAAGTTTTGTAGTCAATGGCACTGATATAAAAATTTGCTAGAATAAGCCATTAAAGATTAAAAAATAAATTTTGTGGTTTTCTATGAATTAAAATCAACACTTTCCTAATATATCAGCAACAAATCTTCAGCAGTTTAAAAATTCCAAAATGTTTTACAGCTTTTCTATGATGAAGAAATTCTTGCAAATTAAAAAACCAACTTATTTCTACAGTAAGACAGAGTGCTAAATCTGTTAGCAACATAAATTCTTTATTAGCACATTGATAAACATTGATTTTGCACTGGATGTTTGAGAGATTTCTTCATGTATCAGATTCTTTGTCCAAACAGATTATTTGCATATTGTTAAGGTTTAAAGGTGACGTGCAAACTGAGTTCATGAATTTTGTCTTTTTCTTGAAAACTAAAGGATTTGACTAGTTAACTTTGAAGAAAAATATTTTATGTCTAATTATTTTGTATACTTATGGAAATGATATTAATTAATGGTATCTATCTACCTATCTATCTGAATAGCTAACAGCCAAGATAACCAACAACTGAAAAGTAATGTCACTACATGCATGGTGAACAATATACTTCTTAATGATCAAAGTGTATTATCCTTCTTCCTTAGAGAGTTGATTTGTTTTCTGTTATGTGGTTTGGTTTTTGATTTGTTGTATATTTGTTGTTGTCAATTTTTAAATATCATGTGTCCCTCACTGTTCTTCTAAATCCAAGACATTATTTTCATGAAAAATTTAAAGCTACAATATCATACTGGGTCACACAATATGAAGAGGTTCATATCAAAAAATATTGCCTTTCTCCAGCTATCACCGGTACCGGGCACAATAAAGTATGTTCTATGATAGTGCAGCTTCCAGAAGAATGCTCACTTTTGCTTTGAATATATGGAACAATGAAGGAGTTACTATATTAACAATTCATTTAACTGTATTTTCGTTGTTCAGTACTTAAAATCTGTGACAGATTTTATGTGGAAATTAGTTTGGGTTCTTCCTCCATACAGTGGTTGGCATGTTACAGCACTTTTTAAGAAGCAGATGATATTTCGAGACCCTGTTCATATCCAATGTATTTTGGTTTTCTTCATTAATTAATTTATTATCAAACTTTTGATAATATTTTTGTCCCTCTTACACTTTTTTTTACAGCTGATAAGTCCATTTTTGTGTGTCTGTCAGAGACAATGTTAATGGCTTAAACATTTTTAAGATCACCAAAAAACTTTTCCCCACTGTAGCAAACTGCAACGAAACAGGTGGACATCTACGGAAGCCCTCCCTGAACATGCCTAATAATTTGGACTGCCAAAGGGCCTTGAGGTAAGATAAGGTGGTGCTATTGTCCAACTATCCCAGGTCAAAGGAGAAGAATGTATCCACAAGTGTGAAAGATTAAACTAACATTTGACCACCTGCAGTAACTGCCCAGATCTGTAAGAGGTTGATGTTCATGGCTCAAACACTTGTGTGGCTGCTTTGCTAGTGATGCACAGAGTGGCCTCCCAGGTGCAGAAGGGCCTGAATACCTGAAGCTACAAACTGTGCACAGCGATGCCATTGAGGCACAGAAGTGCAGAACCCATCTGGATCTCTGGAGTGACAAGTGGATGCCAGGAGTTATCGGCATTAGAGGCTGAAGTGCGTTTAACAGGGGACAAGTGAGAAAAGCACCCCACTGTGACTGGCCCAGAGGCCCCTTGCATCCTTGGCATTGACTACCTTAGGAGGGGGTATTTCAAGGATCCAAAGGGGTATCGGTGGGCTTTTGGTGTAGCTACTGTGGCTACAGAGAAGATCAAACAATTATCTACCCTGCTGGCCTCTCAGAAGGTCCTTTCATTTTGGAATTACTGCAAGTCCAAGACCAACAAGTGCCAATTGCTACTAGAACAGTGCACCGACTGCAGTATTGCGCCAACCGGAACTCCATAATTCCCATCTATGAGCTAATTCATCGACTGGAGAACCAAAGAGTGATCAGCAAGACCCACTCACCCTTTAACAGCCCTATATGGCCAGTGCAGAAGTCTAATGGGGAGTGGAGGCTGAGTGCTGGTGTGCCAGACATGTTGAAACTTCAGTATGAGTTGGAGTCAAAGGCAGCCGAGTGGTGCCACGATTGATATCGTCAATGCATTTTTCTCCATTCCTCCAGCAACAGAGTGCAGGCCATAGTTTTCCTTCACCTGGAGGGGTCTCCAGTATACCTGGAATCGACTGCCCCAGAGGTGAAAACACAGCTCGACTATCTGTCAAGGACTGATCCAAACTGCACTGGAACAGGGGAGATCTCCAGAACACCTGCAGTATATTGGTGGGGCATTGTGTGGGGCAAGACAGCAGATGTATTTGAGAAAAGAAGGAAAATAATGCAAATTCTTTTCAAAGCTGGTCTTGCCCTAAAACAAAGTAAGGTAAAGGGACCTGTACGTGAGAACCAGTTCTTGGGAATAAAATGGTAGGATGGATGCCGTCATGTGCCCATGGATGTAGTGAACAAAATAGCACCTGTGTCTCCACCGGCTAACAAGAAGAAAACACAAGATTTCCTAGACCTTGTGGGTTTCTGGAGGATGCACATTCCAGGTTACAGTCAGCTTGTGAGCCCCCTCTATCGAGTGACCTGGAAGAAGAACAATTTAGAGTGGGGCCTTGAGCAACAACAGGCCTTTGAGCAGACCAAATAGGAAATAGCCTGTGCAGGAGCTCTTGTGCCTGTTCCGACAGGACCAACTGTGCAAAATATCCTCTACAAGGCAGCTGGGGAGCATGATCTCATCTGGAGCCTCAGAAAGCACCAGGAGAAACCCAAGGTTGACCATTAGGGTTTTGGAGCTGGGGTTATTGAACATCAGAAGCCCAGTACACACCAACCGAAAAGGATATATTAGTAGCCTATGAGGGGGTTTGAGCTGTGGGAGATCTGTCTACTGACCATGAAAGGGAACTATATAAGAAATTTAAGGACAATGTAAGCGACCTTGAACAGGACAATACCTATGTTTGATTAAGCACAATTCATTAAGAGTTTTAGTATCGTTCATATTGCTGTTAATCGAGTTTAGCCCATGTTAATTAATGTTTGAATCCATGTATGGTTATTACTCCTCCTCCTTACCTTATTTGTCCTATGCACCGCCCTTGTCCCTCCTCCTCAATCCTTATGTGTACAAGGTTACTCCCCTTCATACCTTGTTTGGCTAGCCGCTCCTTGCTTCTAGATGGTTCTGGGGCAGACCCTATAAAAGAGGCTGCCACCATTTTAATAAAGATTCACTCACTCCCACCCTTGGTGCTGTGTGTGTCTCTCTGCGCCACAGTATCAGGGGCCCCTTTTTCATGCCACAGCTCTAGCTAGCCTGGCTTCCCTTATTCCCTAACACTCTACCCGAGTGGATCCTGCCCATTTACCACTCCGAGCTGTGACATTGAGCCATCTCAGAAGTTGTTGGGACAGAAGCATGTCTCCTCTTGGCACAGCAATTGCCCATGCTACGCTACATGTTCAAAGGGAACATCCCCTCAACACATCATGCAACCAGTGCAACATGAAGTAAGTGGGTAGCTTTGATTCCACAACAAGCCCAATTGGGAAAGCCCAATTTCTGGGAGTCCTGGAAAAGACTATGGACAGGCCAGAGGGCAGAGATTTTGGAGTATTGCCTGAAGAGGTGATTTGTGCCCAAGAAGCACCACCATATAACAAGTTACCAGAAAACGAAAGGGACTACGCTCTGTTTACTGATGGATCTTGCCATATGGTCGGAAATCATGAGAGGTGGAAAGCTGCTGTGTGGAGTCCCACATGGTGGGCCATTGAAATTGCTGAAGGAGAGGGCGAGTCAAGCCCTTTTGCAGAAGTGAAAGCCATCCAACTAGCCCTAAAGATTGCTGGATGAGAAAAGTGGCCTGTACTATAACTCTATACTGACTCCTGGAAGGTGGTTAATGCCCTATAGGAGCGGCTATAGCAGGAGAAGAAGGCCAATTGACAACACAGGGGTAAACCCATCTGGGCTGCTGCCTTGTGGCAGGACATCACCGCTGCATGAGTGGAAAATATGACTCTAAATGTTGTGCTGCTGAAGAACAATAAGCAGGTGGATAAGCTTGCCAAGATTGGAATAGCCCAGGTAGACTGGGACTGGGGGTAGAAGGGTGAGCTATTTATAGCCCGATGGGCTCATGAAACATCAGGACATCTAGGAAGAGATGCGACATACAGATGGGCTCATGATCGAGGGGTGGACCTGACCATGGAGGCCATCACACGGGTTATTCATGAATGTGAAACGTGTGCGGCAATTCAGCAAGCCATGCAAGTAAAATGTCACTGGAATAGAGGGCGGTGGCTGGATTTCCAGTATGGTGAGGCCTGGCAAATTGACTACATTTGACTACTGCCATGAACACACAAAAGCTACGTACTCACCATGGTGGAGGCAACAACTGGATGGCTGGAAACAGATCCTGTAAAGCAGGCCACTGCTCGAAACACTATCTTAGGCCTCGAGAGGCACATTTTGTGGTGACATGGGACCCCAGAGGAATTGAATCAGATAATGGGACTCACTTTTGGAATATTCTTATAAGCTCTTGGGCAAAGAAACATGGCATCAAGTGGATCTATCACATCCCTTGTCACCCACAAGCCTCTGGAAAGATTGAGAGGTATAATGGACTGTTGAAGACAGTGTTGAGAACATTAGGTAATGGGACATGGAAGCATTGGGAGGCAAATTTAGCTGAAGAAACTTGGCTGGTCAACAACAGGGGATCTTCCAACCACCTTGGTCCTGACCAAACAAAACCCCTACACACTGTGGAAGGAAATAAAGTCCCCATCCTACACATGCGGAAGTGGCTGGAGAAGTTGGTGTGGATTTCTCCTCCCACGGGAAAAGGCAAACCCATCCATGGAATTGTCTTCACTCAGAGACCAGGGTGTACCTGGTCAGTAATGCAGGAATAAGGAGAGACCTGGTGTGTGCGTCAAGGAGATTTAAACTGGGGGGAAAATAATCTGCTTTCTAAGGTTTATGTTGCAGGAAGTAAAGTAGCAGGACAGTGGAGAGCAAATTCTGAGAGGAGCAAGGAAAATTTGACAATGACCCAAGCTGGGCTGGTGTTGGTGCCCAACGATTGATTCTGTTGCTTCTCCTGTCCTGCGTACCTATCCCAGTGGAATGGAGCCCAGGATCTGAAGGAGAGGAAGAAGGCCATAAAATGGGACCTGTGAAAGTGTGGGAGATAGTCAGCTACAGGATTTGACTATGACAGGATATGATTCAATGAATGCATAGATAGGTAAATTCAAAGCACAGCCTTTTTTTGTGTTCTTATGGGGAAGACCACCCTTGAATAGTTAAACCTGCCAACAATTATTTAAAAAATATGCAGGTGGTTAAGTAACTCTCTGTGGGAGCATCTTAACTTCCATCTCTACCGATAAGAAGGGGAGAAAAAACTTGTAATTTTACTTACCTAAATTTTTCATGAATAAGTTGGGGGCCTCCCACAGATAGCCAAATGCAGCAGCTTGTAGACCTCCTGCAAGAAATAAAATAAACTAACCAGGGTGCTGTAAAGGAAAACGTTGTAGGGTGGAAGGTTTTGAGCTATCTTCTTTTATTTCTCCTTTATTTATACTGTTTATAAAAGTAAATTACTTGTCTGGAATGCTGCTCTTGGAGCAGACTGATTCTCTGTGGGGAAGAAGCCCACCAAAGCATTTTGCTTCTATAGAAAAACATTTGCCTTTAACTCCGGGGATGAGATCTATAAGGTTGAAAAGCTTTGCTTTCTAAAAGAGGAATCTTTACAAAACAAGCTGAAATAAATCAGGTGCTGTGGAAATTACCTGGTCTAGCACAGACTTGAAACAAATAGGCATACCCAGAGTAGCTGTGGTTTAGTAAACATTGGTAAGCTTCCTTCTTTGAGCTATAAAAATCACGAGGGAAACAAAAAATAATAATAAAAAACAGTTCAGAATCATTTTCCTTGGTAAACTGCTCTGTGGCACATCACAGATGTTAAAGGATGCTTCACTCGGTAAATATTTTCCCATAAACTCCTACGTGTTGCCTCTTTAGGTCCTCAGCTGCAATAAGCTCATTATTATCAGGGGTTAAAGGGGTGGTAGTAATAAGTTAGTGAAATTGTTTAGACAAACTTTTATATAATATATTCAATCTCTTCTTCTTTATGCCTCTGAATGTATAAAAAGAGAGTAGAATAATTTATAATTATGCTATGTCTATTAGAGGTACTTATTCAGTACAATTAATTCTTTAAAGAAAATCCAATTTTGGATCAGAAAGAAAAGCTAGTGTCTTGTTCCTTTTTTTTTTTTTTTTAAATTAGAAAGCATCCTTGCCTTTTAAACTCATGCTGAAACATGTCACTTTTCATAGGAAAATCAACTTTTCTAAATCTAAATACTATATTTTAATTGCTTGAGCTAGTAATTTCATTCCACCTTTGCTTTTTTCAGAAATTATATATGTATCCTCAGCTATCAAAATGCCCCAGAAAACTGCTGTTTGTAAGCATTGTACCTTTCTAACTGCTAATATCTTATTGCAATAAAACACTTCCAGCAAATCCAAGCATTGAATGTCTGAGCATCAGTTTTAGTTACCTAACAAAATCTAATCTAGGAACTCAGCCTACAGACTCTCCTGCCAAATTTCAATCTTAAATGAAATTCTTGACCATTTTAAAGTAGGAGATATGGATGTGGTGTGATAGATATTTTGTGGAACCTTTCTGACTGAAAAATACTCCAGCATAAATTAGGGTTGCCAGAATTTTACACTAACATATGCAGTCTTTTCCCAACTACCTTCACATTCTTTTCGCAAAATATCATCACACTGAAGTCAATGCTCAAGGATCTGTTTTCCACCATATACTTACATTCCCTTCTGAATGGGAATGAACAGTTATCACCTTCCCTCTTTACCATATTCATACTACTAATGATTGACTCTATAAGGGGTAAATGTCATCTACTTTGCTCACTGATATCCAAAAGACTGAAAATTTGAAAATTTAAACCTAAATATAAAGAAAATATTAGTCTTGCTATGCTTACTCACTTTTCTAGATTTTGCTGAAAAATATTTAGTGTAGAAAAGAGCTACAGAAATCATAAATACAATGAAATAAATCATCCCCTCTTCCCTTAGAGAAAATCTAGTTCTAAGGTGTTTAAAATTTTAAACATTTTTTTAAAGTTGTGTTAATAGATGTTCAGTTTGGAAGACAACATATGTAACTGAAAACAACAGTAAAAATAATACTGATATCTGAAAAAACATTTTAAAATATAAACTGACATAGAATCCAGTGTAAACATAAATAAGTGTACATCCTGGCTAGCTGAAGATCTTTAGCTTAATATTTGTGTTTCCAACAGTTATTTAAACTCCAGTTCTTTCAGTTTGTATTCAGGGTGCTTGATTAGTAAAATTCAGTTGAAATCCTGAGGACTAGTTAGGGCTCTGGTAATTTAATCTGCTTAGAATGGGAAAATATTTATAAAAATATTTGTTGAAGTATACTCATGTATATAAGTACACTTTTCTTTTAATAGCTGATTCCCTGTTTTGTAGCTTCTTTGATGAAAAATCAGTCAGATTGTAAAAGTATGTCAGCAGTCACAAGTGCCACAGTAGTTTTTTCTGAAGTGCACTATGCCTGCCTTTCTATATAGCAGTAGCACAGCACAGAGTCATTGTTCCAGGTTTCTTCAAAGGCTCTCAAGGCAATGGTGCGCAATCCTTGATATAACAGATGGTCTTTATCTGTAGTTTTGCACTTTGTGGAGATGTTACCACAGTTGAGGATTTGCCCTGAGCATGTCCTTACAAGACTTCAATGGCCTACCTGTCAGCCATTCACCATGCATTTAATGGGCATAAAAAAAAGGCTCAAGGCATTCATGTTGTTCATCATATGTGCCAGATGTCCAGAGCAACAGAGCTGAGCCTTCAGGAACCTTGCCGTAATATTGAGCATTTGACACTGATGTAAGATAACAGTATCCTAGGTTGATAGATTATTCAAAGAATAAACTTATGGAATATATCAAAACACTCTTCTTCTTTCTATCAACAAGATTAATTTAACATTTTAAAATAAAAATACAGATAAATATACCCATTCTCCCATATTTTTATTTTGACGAAGAGAATGTTATCTGTATAAATGTTAGATATTCCGCACACACTATTTATTCAAATATCCATTTCTAGCAACAGTAAGAGGCAGTTAACATTAGACATTTGATGCAGTGACTACAAGTGTAACAGTATTCCTTGCAAAATATATTGACTCTAATTTTTCATATCAGTTTATATTTTCAGATTTTAGAGCATATGTTAGCAATGCTTCATTTTTCTCTGAATGACACAGATTAATAATTTATATTTTTAAATTCCTATTGAAAATTAAATTAGAATCCTGATTTTCTTATTCTTCCACTTCAGTTGTCAAGCAGTTTTTTGAGCAATTAACAACTTTAGGAACAGTGTACAACCCTACTGTTTCTGATAGTCTTGGACACCTTAATGGTTTAAAATCTCAGTGTAGTTGGAAGGAAGGGAGTTCTCATGTCAATGATTGATTTAATAAGTGGGTAAAATGATTTCTGGTTGTAGCTGCGTGTGCTGCACCAGGGAGTTTGGCAGACTGCAAGGTCCTTTCTAGACCTCAGTAAGAAAAGCTAGACAGCAAATACCGAAGCATAACTGAAGTTAGAAGAAAAATATAGATGGTGAGTAAATCGTGTGCCATCGATTGCTGAGAGCCCCACAACATCAGACAGAACCCAAATGAATTCCCGTGGCACACTGTACATAACCCATCGGTGGAGAGGTTCTTTCTCTCTCCTGTGCGTAACTAACCAAACCGAGTGTCTTCTCCTGAGAGGTAGGAATGCTCGCATTGTCATGCTATCCACTAGAGTGCAGCACAGACCAGTATGGGGTATTCCAGCTTGTTCCCTTGCAGAGCTGCATACGTGCACTTAAACATCAGTTCCTCATGCTAACATATCGGCTTCTCAACATCAGACTAGATACCAGGAAAAATTTCTTCCACAGGGGGTTATAAAGCATTGGAACAGATTGACTGGGAAGTGATTGAACCACCACCCCTGCAGGTATTTAAAAGGTATGTAGATGCGGCCTTAGGGACATGGTTTAGTGGTGTACTTGGCAGTGTTAGTTTAGTGGATGGGCTCAATGGTCTTAAAGGTCTTATCCAACCTAAGTGGTTCTCAGGTTCTGCATGAATACTCACTAACTTTTCAAATTTGCTTTCTTGCTCTTAAAAGTACCTCTTCGATATTCATATCTGGTAATGGGGCTAAGAAAAAAACAGACCTACCAATCAATATTTGTCTAAGGGAATATATGGATAAAAAGGACAAAATCATAGTTGTACATAAAATGTAAAACTATACCTCTAGCACAACTTTTTGTATGAAGTGTGCAGTACTATGGGGCAAGACTATTATTAAATGAGGAGATATTAATGTTACCAACATGTATTCTCTTTTTTATAATTTTAAATTAGTTTTAAAACCAGAGTAAAAAATTGCAATATTAAAGGTAGTCAGGAACAAATAAAACATTACAATTAAGAAATACTAGTTCAAATTTGACTGTAATTAGATATCCCTTGTCTGAAACAAAGCCATCTTTTAAAAAAAGAAACAAGTAACAAGTAATAAAAAATCATCTTAACTTTTCATGGTCACCGCAGTTTCATTTCTCAACAATAATGTCATTATTTAAAAAAAGTCAGTTACAAGACTGAAAGTACGAAAAAATTTTTCCTCAGCCTGTCAAATTGGAAATAAGAAAAATATTTAAGACCATTTCAATGAAATTTAATGATAGAATATTCAGAGAGGACACATAAAATGGCAAGAAATGTATTTCTAAAAATGTTTCAAAATTAAAAGGGGTGGGGTTTATTGGAATTTACATTTTTAAAAATATTCAAATTATACATGAATCAATCTTCTGAAAGTGGCTAATATTCAATAACTTAAGCAAACTTGAACATAATAGATGAAAAATCTAAGTGCTGTATCTTAACACACTTAATTTTAGTTTCTTTTGAGATTCAATTAAATAAAGATATTGACTTGTATTATCAAATGTGATCTGAAAATCTCTTACTTTTCTATCAGAGAAAAAGTCTCTAATTTAATTCTTACACTGAAGAAAAGAATCTGATTAATTTGTTTCTCAGAAAGAACTGTGACCACATCTACTTAAAAAGAGACATCATCTTCTGAAATTTCCTTGGCAATACATGTAGCAGTTATTTCGTCTTTAGAGAAAACCATTCTTAGGCTTTGGTCTTGCAAGGCGGTGAGGGGTTAGTTACATGAAAGAAAACTGACTGGATCATCTTCAAATTACTTTTCTAATTCTGTTACAAACTTAAACTTAAAAAGTGATGTGATTTTATAAAGAAGAGTGGAAAATTGTGTGTCACACTGTAAAACAGCTGAAGGCTGACTGCCAGCAAGAACTGCGACTGGGAATGTTTGACAGGCTCTGTAGTTAGAGAACATTTGCTAAACTGCTTTTGGTTCCTTCAGTGTTGTGTTTCAGTATTCATAAAGTGACAATGCAGAGGTGACTGTAGGGGAGAGAAAAAAAAAAAGATGGAAAAAAGACTGAGTTCTAGCAACACAAAATGTAAGAGAGCTTCCATATTTCTTTGTACAAGAAACAGGCATTTAAATTTATACACATTTTTGTCTTCTTGCTGTAATCAATACCATGCTGAGAAGCTATTAAGAACATAGTTAATAAGTCAGATGATCAACCTGGAAACATTAAAATTATATCATCATGAGTTATATTTACAGAGAAAACCAAAAATATTTTTTAAATAATATTTATTTTTATGTAGGATTAGCACAAAAACCATAATGCAGTACACTTTGAACTAGTACTAGGAACAAACAAAATCACGTACTATTGCATTTTCATGTTATACGAGGTTTGTATTATTGTATTATATTACTTTATTATATAGTACAATACTATAGTCTTAATTAGATGCTTGATTAAACAAAAACTGTGATACCTTGCTTTCAATATCTTTCTGTGGAGTTCACAAGCTTTTGAATTTTTTAATCTCTTCCTTGTCATTGAATCACAATAGGCACCATAGAGCTATGCTGTCTTTAATTTATTCATGCAGGTAAACAGTAAGCCATCATTGCCACACAGGGTGGGTGGGTAATTTTGCTATTAAAAATCTTTGCAGTAAGGTAAAACACTAAGAACAAAGTAAAATAACAAGACTAGGAAGATTTAGTTTGTGGTGGTTTAAAACTACTATACTTATTTATTTCCATAACATACTTGATTTCTTCCAAGTTCCTTTTGTTTCACCCTCAATCACACAGAGAAAGCTCCCTTCTGCACTCCCTTTACTTAGTCCCCCTGCTTTTGATGTGGCCTTCTATCCTGTGAAAGGAGTTTGGTGCTTGACATGCTCAATGAGTGGGAATCTCAATTGGTGGGAAAAGTATCTGGATTGTTTGGACTAGATTTGGGGAAGGTTGAGCAATTCGTGATGGAAACACAGCATCCAGTACACGACAGTGGGCTGCACAATAACGAGGGTGAAGTAAAGTCAACATCTGAAGACTGAGGACCTTCTATTTAAGGTAGCTCTATGTGTTATTTTGCTGGCAGAAGAAAGCTGGGTCTAGACTTAAAAAGCAAACTGTCTGCATGTAAAGCTGGTTGTAAGTCTGTGTGATTATATTCTGTCTCTCAGTAGGGCTTGTTATTGTAAGCTCAGAGTTGCCCTGACCATGATTATATCGTGCCGATGTACCCTGAAGCGCCAAGGTAGCAAACTGCTGTCCATTTAGAATTCATAGCATAGAATGGTCTCCTGAGGACATCTCCAAAGTAATTGTTAGCACATATGGGGTTGTTTTGATCAATTTGCCTTCAGATATTTTTAAAAAGGAAAAGGCTGACTAGCTTTTTGTCAGATAGGAATGCGTCCTTAAGTGAAAAATATCTTGCTTTTTATAGCACTATTTTATAGTTAAACAGATAGAGAAGAAAAATAGTTTTAGCTATGGCAAATGAGAGCTACATCAGTGAGTAAAAAGATAACAGAAACTTAAGGGAAAACAATGAAATTAAAACAAGAGGTGTAGAAAGGGAACAGCATTGATAGCCTGAAACAGATCTTGAGAATTCATTTTTAATATTAATTTGAAGTGAATAAGTTATATTAGCATTTGCCTCAAACAATACTACTTATCTGGAAAATGTAAGATCTGAATTCTGGAACAAAGCAAACAAAACAGGGAAGATTTTCAGTGAGAGACAAGACTACATATATGTTTTGCCCACACATTTTTAAACTATCACCAAATTACAGTTTTTGGAAGATCAATTGTATATCCTTGCAAAACATTCTTAAATATAGGCTCATTTAACTTCTGTACTGGATGGCATGTGTTTTCCCTGGGATACTCTTGATACAAATTTTATGACAATTTTATGGGTCTGTTTGTTTTATAGGTTTATGCAAGATTAAATGGGTTGCCATTTAAAGTATTGTAATACTTTATGTAGAGATGGAAAGTTTTATTCTTACCCTTTGTACTTTGGCATAAAATACAGGATTTATCTGAGCCTAAAAGAATGCCATTAATTTTTTTGTTTCTTTCAACTGTACTTGTAGATGGTTTTATGCTGTACTTTGTTCATTGCATGACATCAGCAAGAAATCATTCCTTGTTTCCTCTCATAAAATGTAAAACAGTTTATGAATTTTCTTGGAGTTCTTATAAAGAAGAAATACAGATATCAGTTACAGGTCTCCTTTATAGCATGTTTTCTAAAACATCAGCAACTTAACACATCATCTTAATTTATATTAAAAAAATTATAGCACTTAAAAGGCAGAGAGATTTTATTTGAGAACCAGATTATTTGAAAAAGATCACATGAAAAGAGTAGTTTAGCTGTTCTCTTTGGGGGTCACATTGCTTTTTAACCTGTGCCAGTCTTTTCGGTGGTATTTGATAAGACATTCTCCTTGAACCTCGGGGAAAATTACACGGGAAGCAAACATTAAGTTTCAGATTATTTCAGTTATATACTCTTTGGGTGCATCAGGATGTACTGATTTTACACATAAGCATTTCTGAGTTATTAATTTCCATAGTTTATATGAAAGGGAAAAAAAAACCCACCAAAACAAACAAGCAAACAAAAAAACCCCAAACAAGCAAAGAAACAAGACAGCCTCCCAAAGATTAAAATTGCACAAATACTAATTATTTTCATTGTGATATGCCCTTACTTGAACAGCTGAATCTGCATCTAAATACACAATTAGCAGTAAAACCGACTAGATGCACAGCTTCCTCAATGTTTAGGAACTGGTAGGATTATAATTAATACAGTGATATATGTGTTAGCTGCTCCACTGTCAATTCAGGAAGTATTTCTTTTAATATTGGAAAAATTCCAATCTATTTATACTCTTTAAATATTTATATGTTCTTTGAAAGGTTGGAGCATTGTAGCTAGTCTAAAAATATCATAAAAATCTCCCTAAAGGTCAGTATGTCATTTTTATTCTTTTGTACACCAAGTGTCTGTGTGTGTGTCCACTTAAGGGCCAGTTCTCATTTTTTTCCTCCAACTTAACAAGTGTTGGGGTTTTTTCAGCATAGACACTCTATTCATGATCAAAACATCAACAAAAAAATCCCAAGTGAACTGGTCATCACATAGGTTTTCTACATCTAATTTCTTCAGGAGAAAGGAACAAGGGAAGGAAGCATGACTAGAGAGACAAGACTTTCACTGAAATAACCAGTTTCCTTAAGGAGTTAATAGAAAAAATCTAGCATGTCACGGACCCAGTTTTATACAAGCCAGGTCCTCTGAGGTCACCTGAGGAATATCTCAGCTGGTTGTATGTTGAAAGTTCCAAAACAGGACAGCAAGTTAAAAGCAAAACATACTTACTCTAGATGGATTGTAATTCTTAAAACCTCTTTTTTTAATGGATTTTTGATTCATTAGTAACATGTTTTCACAGAGCCACCACCAGCTTGATTGAGGGGCTCAGCTACGTCTGGTTGTGCGATCCCTGGGGCCAACAGGAGTAAACTGGAACAAGCTGTGCCTGGCACGGGGTAGCCCCGGCCACTCCTCACAGAGAGTGCCCTGCAGCCCTCATTGCTGTGGACACCCAATACACAACTTCATACTCTTTAAACTCAAACAAGGCTTGGCTCCTATAATAGTTACTGCAGTTTACTGTGACATTTTATAAGATTCTTAGTTCATGTCATGTTTGACTTTCACTTACATTATTTTTAATTACTGTTTTAAATAGCCAGTGGTCTGTCTTCTACATGCTTACTCCAAATGCACACTATTTTTTTTCCAAAATGTGTTAAGTTACTGAAGTCACAGAGAGAGTTTGGATTCTTTCTAACCAATATGGATATCAAAATTTTGGTCTTGCCAAAATTGCTAGGTTGCTGCTGCCTTTCTGTTAGATTCATATTCTAGAAGGTCATATATATTCATATATATTCATACATATTCTAGAACTGCAGTCTTGGAAAAAAGACACTTAAAGGCATCACTAATACACGTGAGAAGCTTCCCCACTAGAAATTAGGAAAAAAGTTAAAATGCTGTAGGATTTTAGGAATGTTAAAGGACCTGCTGAAGTTTGTTTATTTATTGGTTTCTAACAAGAGTATTAACTCCTCAAGCAAAATACATGATCCTTTCCTAATTTGTTAATTTATAAACTTTTTTTTATTTATTTTATTTTGTAATGTTACCTCAAGCAGGTTCCCATAGATGAATAAGATTGAGAGGTTAAATCTGTGGTAAACTTGGTCTTCCAACATTCAGCAGACAACCTATTTCCATAATAGTTGATGCTTGGCTATAAAGCATGCCGTGCTAATCATATCATTGCATAGCTGAAAATGTTACCTTTTTAGCATTAAAACTCTATTTCTGACTTCTAACATTCTTATTTATTTCATGAAGGAGGACTTGTGTCTTACCACACATAATAAATGAGCCTTGTCACAAGGTTTTGTACTCTCAAAACAGAAAAGCAAGACTGAACAAAGCTGGGTTAAGGTCTAACAAAAACAAGATTATTAATCACGGGTGACAGTTTTAAAGTGTCAGATTTATGTTTTGGTTTGCTTTTAAAGTACTATTATGAAATCTATATATAGGGGAAAAAACATCCTGTGTCTGAAATAAATTTATGCTGAAATTATTAAACCCAACCACATTAAATATCTATTTTTCCCTCATATTATGAGTTTAGTACATTTATTTCATTCCTATGCCTATAGGAAAATGATGTGAAGCGTGACTGCTCTGTTATTTATAAACACATCATGTCTCAGAGTGGGAAATCCTCCTTTCAGTGTGCGCAGTATATCAACTATTTACAAGAACTATAATACTGATAAAAACTCATAAGATTTAGAAGTATTGATAAAGGCAATGTTATTTACTTAAATTCCATATTAATAACAACCGATCAGTGATTCTTAGATGCTGCTGCATTAGGTATTCCTGATACTCATTTTAATTTTCAGAGAAAATTAAAATATCTTGGAGATATAAATTTAAGCTGTACATATTGAAATTCTGAAATTTATTCTTAATATAACCAGAAATAAATTTTAATTTATTAGGTTTAGACTCTCCTCTAACATTTGTTGTCATGAAAAATCTTAGCACTTATGTCCGTCAAGTCTGAGTAACATCCTTTTGTCCATATAAAGCTGTCCTAGCAGACAAGCATGTTCTATGGTATTCTTGGACTGTGTTTTGTTCACCCACGAGATTGAACACAATCAATCTCACCAGCATGGACCCGGGCCAAGGTGCATCAGAGGCTAACCAAATTTGTCCAATTTAGTAGAAGTGATTTGATTTAACTACCAGTTGTTACCTTTCTGTTGTTTCCCTTGACAGGCAGATTTAGAACTTATAAAATACACAGGCTGAAAGCCAAGGCATCACTCACCTACACTGTGCTGGATCACCCTGTGATAGCCCTAGCAAAACAAAACCATTAAAATTTCATAGTCCAAATGGTGAACTCTGGGATAGCTTGAAGGGACAGACTAAATAAGCATGGTCTTTCCTACACTTAATAATAACATATCTGTCTTAAATGCATAAAAATTTCTTCATCAGGAATGCTGGCCAGAAGCCAACCAACAGAAAACATCTCTGACAATTATTAAAAAACAAATTTCAAAGCAGACAGTAAAAATATTATAATCAAAAATGAAAATGTATTAAAATGAAATAATCATTAATAAATTGTTCTTTAACTCTTCAGTAATTCTGTTGGCTGATGATGGCCCCTATAATGAGCTAATAGGAAAACTGGCAAATAAAGCTGTGATTTAACAAAGGCCTTGTGATACCAAGCCTGGTCTGGTGATCTAAAGGATGCCACTAACTAAGCAATTTGGAAGCTGCTTGGTGTTCAAGCAAAGGTAAATGAGAAAGCATGGAAGATAAAAAAGTCTCTGAAAACATCCTGATTACCTACATCTGAGGGAAAAAATAAGCTGTCTGAAATTAAGCAAATGAAATTTTCAGATTATCTAGCAGGTGTACAAATAAAAACCCAGATTAGCCACTGAAGCAGTATCTTTCTTTGTAGTTGAAATAGAATAACAGTATTAATGAAAATGACTTAAGTTTAATTTTAAGAGAGTGAACAGGCCTTTAAAATGTAACCGTTTTAAAACAAACAGAAATTTAAACCTCCTTTGCCACCCCACACTAAAAACTTCTCATGGTTTAGCCCCAGACAGCAACCAAGCCCCACACAGCCAATTATTCAGTCCCCCATCAGCAGGATTGGGTAAAGAATTGTAAGGGTAAAAGCTAGAAAACTCTTGGGCTCAGACGAAGACAGTTCAAATAGAAAAGCAAAAGCTACGCACAAGCAAAACAAAACAATTTATTGCTTCCCTTTGGCAGGCAGGTATTCAGCCACGTCCAAGAGAGCCAGATTCCATAACAAATAATGGATCCTTGAGAAGACATACACTCCAAACAACCCCACCTTCCTCGTTCTTCCCCCCACTTTATATACTGAGCATGATGTCATAAAGTCTGGAATACCCCTTTAGACACCTATCCCATCTGTGTCTCCTCCCAACCTTCCATGCAGCCCCAACTTCCTCACCAGTGTGGCAATAGAAAAAGCAGAATAGTCTTGGCTCTGTGTGAGCACTGCTCAGCAATAATAAAAACATCTCTATATTACCAACCCTATGTTCAGCACAAATCCAAAACACAGCCCCATGCCAGCTGTATCAGAAAATTGTTGGAGTCGATAGACATCCATAGCAGATATGCATAAAAAATACAATGCAAAGAAAAGGCAAATAAAATAGTCAAATAATAAGATGCCATACTATTTTTTTATTGCTGATTTTCAAGAAAATGGAAACTGCACAAAGATTAAAGTTTTCGTACACATATATATGTGAAACTTCACTGACACTAGTAAAATAGTCAAAGTAGATACAGAAAGAAACTTCACTTAAAGTATTTTCCATAAACATTTATTCTTTTGAGAGATTCAATGAATAGAGGCAGAACTGTTCTCAATGGCTGTGGATAGTTTCTACAACATCTCTGCAAGAGCCCTTGATGGCATTCTAGACTGCAACACCTGAAGATCAAAACTAGAAGCAGTAAATAAGAAGATTGGAAAATAAAAAGAATTTAAAATAAGAAGAATGGAAAATATAAATATTGTATCTAATGTGTTCCTGTATGTGAGGATCCTGACATAACACTGTTAATTTTACTGACTCTACTTGGAAAAAGGGTGAAAGACTTGCATTCTTTTAGTCTTCTGATATTGGCACTGGTGAAAATTTCTGCCATTCATGCTTGTTTTTTTATTGTAACATTCTTAGCATTTTCTTTTGATGAAAAAAAAACCAAACAAAAACAACTAAACAAGAAAGCAACAAAACCTTAGGGCATTGCATACTAGAGGAAAAGGATTGACTTCTAAACAGTAAATAGTTCTAGAAATGTGTTATATCCAACCTGTATTGCTTTATAGATTTAAAATATTTTCAAACAGTATATGATAAGGTATCTTAGGATAGAGGTTTTATGTTGTCTGAACGATGTGATTTTAAAACACTAATTTGTTCTTGAAACCACTATTGTCAAATTATTGATCCTCATCTATATAACATTGATTCTTCTGAATGAGAAATAAATGATTCTGGTATTTGTCACTGGTTAAAAAAAATAACTTTTGTTTAAGTTTATTCATTTATTCTTAATTAAATCTATAGAATTAGCTCTGTGGAAAGTGGAATGAGACTAAGTAAAGTGTTAAAGATTCAATTTCTATGAAGTGGTTTCAAGTTCGTCACAAATACATCATAGTCAGGATTACAATGTCAAGAAAAAAAAGACTAGTTTTGTCAAGTGAAAGTAGTTTTCAGCCTTGTTCTAATTGTCATTATTGGACTAGTTCTTTCTCTTTGTACCTGAAGGATTCCATTTTATCCTGGAAGTTGTTGCAAAAACTCCTTGATGTTATTCAAGTCACTCAAGGCATTTTTAATTGTGTAGTCTTCATTTGCATTCTTGCTTATTAGACTTAATTTAGAATTTGATTTATTGAAGTGCAAACTTTGCATGCACTTTGAGTCAAAATTGGCAGAAGTTGTATCTGAAACCCATTGTAACTTTCTTTAAATCAATGCTTTCAAATCTTCCACTTTTAAAGGATGGCACTGTCTAATACATAGTGTTTTGAACGGCATGCTAGTTAAGTAAACTTTCTAAGCAAAAAAACTTCTTAACAATCAACACTCCTCCATCCCCCTTCCACCAAAAAAAACCAACAACCAAACCCAAAACTGAAACTGTTTGTTGATTTTTTGTTTGTTTTATTCTTTCTCTATTGATCTGCATTAAAATGTATATAGCCTGAAGCATGAAAGCACATTAACACTGTATGCTTTCTTAATTATAATACTGACTGGATAGAGAAGAAAAATTCTTCTGAGTAGTAAATGTAAGGAACTTGCCAGAAGAAGATAATGAAAGATATTTTCATGGGAGTTTTGTTGTCTTTGAGGCTTTTTTGTTTGTTTTAATCCATTTTCAGAAGAAAAAAACCTAAACAACAACTGAAAAATCCCTAGCATATTTAGAGAGTTTGTCTTCTGAAACTTTTCTCTCACACATTTATGCATGGAACTTACTTCATTTTATATTCTAGAATCAAGAATTTAACCTATCAATGCAGATAACTAAGCTAAAAGAGAATATTCCTCTATTCACAATCTATAATTGAAATCATGTCTAAATGAGCTTTGTAAAGTGGAAGAGGTTGTCTTTGAGTAAGCAGGAACTTGAACTTTGGAGAAAATACTTCGTGTTTAATACAGAAACCGGTTATATTTATTAATCCTTTTTTACAAATTGTTTTGACATCTTAAGAACATCTGTCCAACCTTTCCACCTATAGTGTATCATTAAATATTTAACTTATTTGGAGGTTTTCTAGCTCAAATTACTTGATTTTTAATTAACAACTATTTATCTCCAGCTTCAAAATGGCCACTAGATTGTTGTGGTACAGGCTCCAGAGTAAATGATCACAAATGTCCACATTATTAAGTATAAATCGTTAGAGATAATTATGTCATTCACTGTCCCTGTATCATCACAATTCTCTAAAAGTATTCTATGCAAAAAATTCCTTTCATCAGTTCTTCTTTGCTAAATGAACAAAAGTGCAATGCAAGTATTTCGTATGATCACGAAAGTTGGAAAAGACCTCTAAGATCACTGAGTCCAATCTTCAACCAAAACCACCTTCTCAACTAAATCATATTACTAAGTGCCACGCCAGCCATTTCTTAACCACTTTTAGGGATGGTGACCCCACCTCTTCCCTGGGCAGTCCATTCCAATGCTTGACAATAATTTCAATGAAGAAACTCTTTCTCATGTCCAACTTGAACCTCCCCTCACACACCATGAGGCCATTTCCTCTTGTCCAATCTCTAGTTGCCTGGGAGAAGAGACCAACCCTCACCTTGCTACAGCCTCCTTTCAGGTAGTTGTAGAGAGTGATAAGGTCTCTTCTGAGCCTCCTGTTCTCCAAACTAAACCACCCCAGCTCCCCCAGCCACTCATCATACGATTTACTCTCTAGACTCTTCACCAGCTTTGTTGCCCTCCTCCGGAAATGCTCCAGCACCTCAGTGTCTTTCTTGAATGAGGTACTCAGAACTGAAGACAGGATTTGAGGTCTGGCCTCAAAAGTGCTAAGTACAGATGGACAATCACTTTCCTAGTCCTGCTGGCCACACTATCTTTGATATAAACCAGGATTCCATTGGCCCTCTTTGCCACAAGAGCACACTGCTGGCTCAAAGTTGATATCTCTGCTTACCATTTGAAATATTCCATCCTTAAAACAATTTGAATGTAAGGAAAAATGAATGAATACAGAATTTTGATATGTTCATGACCAAGAAGACTACCATTGTGGTTAAGCAAGTAAAGTATTCATGGAGAGAAATTGTAAAGAAGAACTGAATTTGGTCATTTGCAAAACCACAATTGTAAGCCTTTGAATGTGATATATGGAAATTGTTTACAACAATATTCAATTCTAAAACAAGTACAAGAGTTTTACTGTATCCTAGTAGAAAATATGGTACATCATAATTTCTATGAGTTTTCTCAATGATTTTTTTTTCCCTTACCATTTAAACTGTTTAGTTTGAAAATTCCTGGGTGGCATTTAGAGACAAAATGTCAAAAATTCACCTCTATATAGTCCTCTACTTGGAAACTTTAAAATACCTCATATCATTCTGCTACTGCTATTAAGACATTAATACTTTGAAAACAGAGTTATCCTCACCTATGCTGAGCTGACTAAATTACACATTCTTTGGTCATTTTACTGTTGTTCATGACACTGCCTTCCTCTTCCACAAGAGCTTTCCAAATCTGAAAACATTCTATGTAATGCATTCCTTTTATCAATTCTTCCATGCTGAGTGAGTAAAAAAACACAGGAGCTTTCCAGATCAAAGCCAGAAGTTTCTTACGGACCTTTAAAGCATCTGCATCTAGCAAAAAGAACTTGGAGTTTTAGCTTTCATTTCCACTTAAACATATTGTGGGGGCTTGGGGTTCTTTTTAATAGTTATTCTGTAAGGACTATTGTACATGGCATCAGTGAAAAGGTCAAATCTCATATGCTATCACAGAGATTGTCAGAAGTAGGAACAAGGGAGGTTTTGTCAGCAAATTATCCAAAGAGCTCCAAAGACTATAATCATATCGGACATGATGTGGCAAGCACAGCTCAGTGAACATGCCTCACAATAAAGATATTTTTAGAATACCATTATTGGTGGAGAGACAAACAAAAAGACCACTTCCAGATTAAGTGCTTTTGTGACACTTCTATTTATTTGGCGTACATGTCATAGCTAGAAGGTCGTTACAAATGACCAAAAGATTATATTAATTTAAAATGCTAGTGATACTGGATCAGAAGGCTCCACCTCTCCCTCTTCTCAGATAGCTTTACCAAAGATTTGAAATAATATTTTAGGAAAGGTATTGTCACTAAAATAGTTTTAATCTCAAATTGCATTGTTACCTGTTAAAGAGTACATCTAAATTGCATGCTGCACAACTAAATTGTGAAGTATTTCCTTTCAAAGGAAGTATAAAGACAGCTAGATATGTTGCAATTATTTTTCTTTAACTTGGATTGTCCATCAAAAAATTCTTCAAAGAAAAATCTACCCCTTGCAACATGGACCACACACTGAAACATCATAAGTGATGTGTGTCCATTTAAAATCATGGGGTTTTTTACAGGTGTTTACAGGATTTTTTTTTTCTTTTTCCAAATTTCTTCTGTAGTTATGGACCAGATGCCTTTGGTTTTTTGATGCAACTTGATGTTTATGGAGGTTATAGACTGTATAAGTAATTTTGAAAAAAATCAGCTTTTGTAACCTACCTCCCTAGGTTCATTTATTTTTCTATTTTTATGAGAATTAAAAGGCATATAAACTGTCTTTTACTGAAACTGAGAAAAGATTGCAAGCCCAACTACTTTTTCCATGGTAGTACATACCTGTTTTAGCTATATGATGAAGAACTTCAGATTCAGTTGTGTCACTTCAGAACATTTTTGGTCTTCTTTTTAGGATTTTGCACTCCAAAATTATTTCCAGTCATTTACAGTGTTTTCAGACAAGCATAGATTCCGTTGCTTGGTAGTGTGCATTCATTTTCCTTTTGTGGTTTTGGTTTTTGTTGGGTTTTGTAGGATTTTCGGTGGCTGTTTTTTTTTTGAGCAGTGATATACTATTGACTAATACATGAAATTGGAATCCAGATTCAAAAAGTAGAATGAGCTTTTTATTTCAGACCTATGAAATGTGAGTCAATACCATGAATCTGAGGAGGATTAAAGGTTGGGTGTGTCAGACAGGCAAAGTCATTTCAAGAGGATAATCCTGCATAATTTATGAGAAAAAATGCAAGACAGGTTTTTGTGTATATGCGTAAACAAGTAGTTAGCTCAATCTATCAAAACAATTGTGACCCCATTCATCAGAGGTGACAGAATGAACATACACCCAGCTTTACTCTGCAGTATAGCTCTGTTGATCTTAATTTTAAATATCTGCATTTTTTATTGTTGTAACAATGCTGACAGGAACAGCTTATGTAAATGCAGTTAATGTAGATAGGTTGTACAAAAAGAGATTTGGTGGACATGAAATTTAAATGGACATGAGACTGCTTGATTTAAAAACTCAAAATTTGCTCATGAAAGACATTAAGCTACAGGATGGCCAAAATCTCAGAATCAAAAGAACATTTTGCTTTGTTCAAATAAAACTGAACAATCATGAAGAAAAAAGAAGCCTACATGAACAAAGACTACATGTTCATCTGTTTTCTCTCTTTTGCTTTATGAAGGCAACACTGTAGGAAAGCCCTCATATCTTCAATTCCTCATTTTTTGTCCTTGTCAAAAGCCCTTCCTGACACAAGAAAAATTTAGAAGTCTGATTTAATACCTAAGGTTGTCCACAGATATGATTTCTTATGTAGTCAGTATAGCAATAGCAGCATCTCTGTTTTGTTAGTGGCTATTTTACACAAAATATTTTATTAGTTTTCTTTTCTTTTCTTTTTTCTTTTCTT
>VZRE01014206.1:0-37277 GCA_013396775.1 Cephalopterus ornatus
ACCCAATGAAGCTTTACTTCAATAACAGTGCCACATTTTCTTGCTCACCACATTTGTGTGAGTATCGGGATAGTACAGGGGAGGCTTGTCCTTGAAGGAAAACAGAAGGTTCAGGAGGCTTTTTAACGGTTTTAAATGTAAAAAAAATTGATACATGTAGCAGGAATAGACAGGACACAGGTAGCAGAGACATAGCACAGATTTCTGCCGTGAGAGGAGAATAAAAAAATCCAGAATTCTATTCCCACCTATGCCACTGTTGGCATAGGCTGAAGTTCTCCACGCTCAACAGGCCACGTGTGGCTGTGCAATGCAGCACAGGATGGTACAGAAGAAAGGGTGGCACCCACAGAGGGGTACTCTGCAGATCCAAAGAGGCAGCTCACATCTGGTCGGTACATTCTGAACCAGTAACAACAACATGTGCTGTTGCTGCTGGTGCAGGTGCCAAGAACTCACCAAAAACCAGCTCAAGATCCCATCCAGTCAGAAGAAAACATCCCTGTGAACTATTTAGGGTCCTGATCCTCTTTGGTTCCTGGTACCGCGTTTTGTTTTGCCATTTCATCCCCCTTGTCCTGGATCTACGCTTGCACCTAAGAGGATTCTTACTAAATAAGTTCCCATTATCAAATCAGGGCACAAACCTCAGGTCCTTGTTCCCTGTGTCACAGACGACCATGTGACAGCTCTGCTGGTGCTGGCGTGTCACAAACAATCATGTGACAGTGGACAGTTTGGTCACTGTTCTTGTGTCCCTGTCTGAGCCACAGTCCTTATCTGGCAGGCAACCAAACAGCTTGTCTTCAGCTCTGGTTTGTCACCCACTTGATCACACAATTTTACTGAAGTTAATACTTATTCCTGACACTGGCATTATCTACTTACCTATTGCCTGAGCAGGAGTCAAGCAAAACCTCTGTATTCTGTCTGTCTCTGATGCGTTGACAGTATTTAACTCACATCCACTGTCATATAAGAAAATTACACAAATCTTTATTTAGAAGCTACACTGTCTGTTAATACGTAAAAACTGTACGTATTTGATAAAACCCACGTAACAGTGGGAATAGTTGCCTGTATGTATGTAACGTTACCTGTAATAGAGGACTTACTCATTCCAACTTATTTCAAACTCCTTTGAACTTAATTTCATAAAGCTCACTTGTATGTAAACCCTGAAGATTTCCTCTTGTTAAAGAAAAAAAAAAATAGTTTTAAAGAGAATTTCATAAGGTTATGGTGTTTGTACCTCTAATCCCCCCTCCACCCTGGGAAACAGATAAGATCTTAGATTTTTAAGAACAATATTCATATGACTTAATGAGTTAAGGGAGCTCGAACAGATATGAAGGCACTAAGGGGATTCTTTGGGGAAGAGATTATTCAGAATTTGTTTTTATCATTCCTGTAAATGCCTGCTCAAAGAACTTGGTTACTTCAGACATTTTGAAATTATGAGAATAAGGTCCTCTAAACTGCAAGGGACAGACCACAGGCCATTCCACAGCGCTCATTTCTGTAACCTGACTCATATTCTGCCATCAGAATACTCTGCTGACAGTTCATTGTGGAAGTGCTTGAACACTACAACGAACAATTCTTTTCCTCTAGTGAAAGGTGGCTGATCTGCCACTTCCATCATAGCCTATGATTAATAGAACACAGAAATAAAAGGAAAAGATTGAACTGGACCTTCCGATTAGCAGTTTCTACTTAAAACTAGTAAACATTAGACAATTATTTTCTTCCATTCAAGCCGAAACAAACAAACAAAAAATATCTGTCTGAAATGTGCAGTGTTTGCCTTCCCCATTTATCTTTTTGTGTGCTGAACTGAAAGATCTAAGAGGGTCAAAGAGATACAATCAGGATTAGCAAACCAATAAAATCTTACAGTGAACAGGGAAGCACAAAGATTTGTATAAATATTTGCAGGAATTGAAGAGAACAGATGCACAATCAAATAATCCAGAGAATGTGTGTACACTTGCTTTTAAAAGAAAAAATTTCTGTCCCAACCTAAAAAAAAAAAAAGAAAAAAAGAGACAAAGAGAATGCTTTCATCAGCTGGACAGCTCCAAAATCCTTCAGCATGTCTGGATTTGTTACCAAAATAAAAACTAATAGGGAAAATATCTTTGTGGAAAGAAGCTTCAAAGCTTATTCTCGTCAACATATATCTGAAGGTCACTTTACCTAAATAGACAACTTTGCCTACACTGATATAAAACACAGCCTTAAAAGTGATTACATCGCACCCAACAATAAGTAGATAAATCAGGTGAAATTCTACTGGCATAATTTCAAAGGTCTATACCAGCATCAGCTCTGTTCCCTGAAAGGCTGGGCCCCTGTCTCAAGGAGGGATGTCCAATTCCTGTGCCTGCATCATTCCTGTTTGCCTGTAATATGGTTTTCCATAGCCCTGCCAGTTCCTACTGAGTGTGAGAAGCCTCACAGAGTGTGAAATCTTGCAAACTAAATGAGCCACAGGAACGGTTTGCACAAATCTCCCGCGATCAGCGTGGTAACCCAGTCACCTAGTTTGTTATTTCCATTATTAGCAATAGCAATTATTCAGGCAAATAAACGACAGAGTAAACCCCCTCGGTCTCAATGTTTGCACAGTGCTGGGGCTGAAGAAAAGGATTATTATGTGTTTTTTTTTCCATGCACAAAGAGCAACTGTATGCTAATGTACCCCCTTCCTGCACTAAGCTGCAGGGAAAAAGGCTTGTCAGGCTCCTGGACAGCTCACACTAATGCAAGCACCGCTCTCTCGAGCAGGCAGGCTACACAAAATGAGCTCAGGCATCTTCAGACTGAGAGACATTTGATGGCAGTTGGAAGAGAGGATCTTGTCACTCAGGGGAAGCCTCTGGGTTGTTGCACAGGGATTTACTGGGGGCTTTCTGCCTCTCCTCACTGCCCCAGGGGACTCCAGCCTTGGGGAATCTTGGAGCTACGCCCCCACCTTTCCCCAAAAGGCACAAGCAGAAAGTTTCAGTCTGTGTTTTCTTTGCCCCCTTACCCCAGAGAATTTGTGCATTGCCATCTGAAGCTTTGCTGTGCTATAAAGGAAAGTGGTACAATATCCCTCTTCATCTCTAAACGGTGCCCACACAGAAAACATCACAGCAGACAAGTCAAAATGCACAGCAAAATAAAATGCAAGAACTTACCTAGATAGAGACAAAAGAATGGAAGAACAGTTAATAAAAGTGTCCTATTTCTGAAGAAACTAATAGGAAATGAAGAATTGCATTTACACAATGGAGTTGACCTATTCCTTGTCAAACATGTTGAAACAGGTTTTAGTTCCACTTCATTTATAACCACCTTCAGATAGATTATTGCAGCAGTTAATGAGGACAAGTTGCTTGGGAGGTTTTGCTTTTGGATTCTGGTTTTTTTTAAAGGGTTTTTGGTATTAGGGGTTTTGAGGGGTAGCCTTTGTTGTTATGTTGGGATTCTTTTAAGAGCTGCAATTTGGTTTTTTGGTTTGATTGTGTTGTTTGGGGTTTTTTTAGTTGAACTAAACATGATGTACTGTCAAAATTTTTCCAATAAATTTAGGAGGGGAAGAAAAGAAAACCACACCCCAATCTAGCATTGGAACATTTGTCTCCCCAAATATAGGCATTTATTTGGCCAAGCAAAGATGGTCTGTTTACAATTGCAATCATAGATGACAATGACAAGAGAAGTGGAAGGTGCAGGACAGGGAACCTTTGGCAGTCCATCACCATCTGCTCAAATTTCACCACAAAAACAAAATCTGTGCAACTGAACCTCGAGGAGACAGTACGAGAAGACTTTCAAATTCTTCAGGACAAAGATAGAAAGCACTGATTAAAATTCACTATGAGTCCTACTACGTTCATTTGCAACCCACTAGTCTGAGCAAGTTTTGCAGAAGCACTTCACACAAAACCTTTTAACCTGTTACAGATCAAGTGTGAGAAAAAGAGTGGGTTTATCCCTGCAGCTAAGAATTCAAGGAGTTACATACCAGGTGAGTGGAATAGCACTATTTAGGATCACATTTATCAAGATAGCTTCAAGATTTACTTCTTTTGGGGTGGCACCTAAACATCAAAAGAAAATAAGCAGTACTGAAATAATAATTATTGTGGGTTCTCATCCTGCCTGTGAGCAACATCCCTTTGGCACTGATGCATCCCTCTCATATTTAATTATGGATACACTATTGCAGACACACCACAGATTAACGACTGGTGAGGAGTCCTTGTGAATCACGCCACGTACTACAGAGTTCCTCTTTCTTCCACTCCTTAATGCCTCCCTCTAATGCTTGCTCAATTAGGTTTCCCTGTCAATATCCTAAGAAAGTACGATGCGTAACTGAAGGTGATCTTTGTGATGACATCAATATCTTTAATGTAACTACTATGAGCAATGAGCTACTCTAAAATGAAGGCCAGTTTTCTGGAAGTTTCTGCTCTTCTGTCAAACTTTCTCCTCTCTTTTTGTACGCATAAGATTTGGAAGGACCACCCTTTATTTCTTTCTTTTCTGGTTAATGCAAGGCTCATCCGGGACAGTGGGGCAGGAGTAGTGTTACAGGGCTGCTACACAGGGAACACCCAAGCAGTGGAATGGCACACACACACACACACAGATCTGAGGGGAAATCCCACAGTTCCATTCAGCTTGGGGAGATATCTCTCTACTCCCAGCTCTGGCTGCATCCCAGACAGGCAAAGACACCTCTGGGAAGGGGCAAGAGCCACCCTGCAGAGCCTACCACCCAAAAACAGCCTTGAAGCCACAGACAGAACTGTGACAGAAGTCCCTTTGCTGCATCACTCAGTTTTATTGGATCTTCAGTACAGCTTCATTACAAGTCCTAAATAGAGCTCTGATACTGAGATGTTGCCTTGATTCATCTTTTATATCTGGAGATGATTACACATGACTTTCACCAGCCTTGCAAACTAGCCTAAACACAAATAAAAAATATTAGAAAGATCAAAGACAGATCAGACAAGAGTTTTTCATGGTTGAGAAAGCAAAATACAAATAACATGCTCCCTAACATTTTCTAAAAAGGCTCCAACTTTCCTGCGTTTCAAACCCAGTAATAATACAGTCAGACACTATTCAAGAGAGGTAAAAATTATCCTCCAACAGAAGTTTTTTAATCAAGACTGCAAGCCTGAACTTTCTCCCTGGAAGAGGTGTTGTGCTGCAGTCTTCACTCACTGGGCTTGGTAAAAGAAGTTACTAAATCCAACTATATTTTAGGTCAAGATGAAGCAAAACAGTTGAAAGTGATCCTTTCCTGCTTTCATATCTATGTCTTCAAAATCTAGAAACTTTTATTTAGTTCACTTGGAATCAAACTATCAGGAATCAATTAGTCTTCTTAAAATGGCAAAGGGCTATATCATACTCACTTATTTTTAATACCTCTTATCACATACAGCAGGGAATACTGAGGATCAAGGGAGAGAGATCACAGCTCACAAAGAAAAGCATGCATTAGGCAGATACACAGTATACCTCAGAGAACTGACTGCTATTGCCACCTCATATTCCTGAGCCCTGAATTTATACACACTGTTTAAAGGGGGTTTTTTGGAAACTGGTGCACGGGTAGTCTGCTCACAGCCTTGAGAAATCATATCTCAGAGAACAAAGGACTAGAACTGGATTATTCTCCATCTTAATTTATACTGATGTGCCTCTGCAAACCAGGACCCCCCCATCCTAGGCATTATAGAAACAAAATAAAGGAGACAGAGATACTCAGAGATGGGACAACTAACACTGGCCCCTGGTGGCCTGTGCAGAAACAGGCCAGACTCTGGAAATGGTAATTTATGAGCTAGGACCTTGGTTTCCTTTGGGAAGAGCCTACCCAGAGTGCCTGGGGCCATGGTGTTAATGAACCACCTGCTACCTAGGATTGAGCAGGGTAAGAAACCCGGAGCTGTGGCTTGTTTTCCTATGCCAGCCAAGCCACAGTTATTGTTTAACCTCTCAAGCCTCTCTCCCAGCTCTGGTTTACTGAAGGAACAGCCTGTTCCCCCAGCCCTAAAGTACCAGGTGCACCGAGACTCTGAATCAGGTAGTTCTCCTGACAAAGCCTTATAGGGTTGGGCTTTTGGGTGAAACCTGCCATTTTCCCTTTTTCAGGTGCTGGTTTGCACGGCTCACAGGAATTCTGCCTCCTTCCCCAGGGGCCTGGGGCAAGTATTGCCACCTCCTGCAGCCCCAGAGAACAATAGCAAATACTCACCCAGCTTTAACGCCTAATCATAGGCAGAGGGAGATTTTCCACCAGAAACTGAGTTTACAGCAGACTGGGAGGGGTTTTTGGAACTCATCTGAGTGCTCTGGAGAAACTGCTGGGAACATTCCCTGTTATCTGTCACTCCGGAAGGGAAATTTCACTGTCCTGTGCATCACTTTCAACTCCCCTCTGCGCCTTTCAGAGAAGTGGGTTTGCCCCGTTATTCTCACTGGATGCACCTGGCGCAGTCACGAATCACTGGTACCCCCCCTATTTTATCCGGGGGAACAAGAATTCACCACAAGCTGCCCCATACTAACCAGGGAGGAAGGAGTTTGCCAAGGGCCTTGGTAATTCCTGCTGCCCAACCCATGGCACAGAGCATTGCAGGAGGCTGGATTTACCGTATCCTTTGTTCACAGCAGTGGCCAATATCCTCGTTCAGCTTCTCAACAGCAGCAGAAGAACCAGTCTCACAATTTACTATTTATTTCAACACCCTGGGCTTGCATTCCTTTAAAACAAGAGTGGCAGGCAGCCTCCTTTTTTGCACGGATCTGAACAAAGATGAGGCGAGAACACAATCACATAGCAGGGGCTGGCTGGGACAGAGCTCCAGACCATCAGAGTGGTTCTCCTGCTCCATCTAGCCACATTCCCACTATGCACTGCATGCCCTCATTGCTGCAGGCATCACCCAGTGCATGCAGGCTGCACACTGGTACAGCCACCTGGTACCTCACAAGAGACTAACTGGGAAGGCCAGATCCAGCACACACGCTTCTCAGACACAGCTTGGTTCAGGGGTATGCATCCTTCTGCTGCACTGACAAAAACCAACAGGCAGTCACACAACATCCTCATTGTTCATCCGAGAGGGAAAAAAAAAAAAAAAAAAAAAAGGGAAAAACAACCTCAGAATGGCTACAAAAGGAAAAAATATGTGTGGGTACTCATGGCCCAACATGTGCTTTGTCTGGTCAGTGATACTGCCAAGAAAGACGTGGCATTTGGCCAAAAAGCCTCGGCACACCAACAAAAACGCACTGAAAGCTCAATTATGAGGTGGCAGAGCCGGTGCCGGGTGTTTGTGATGCTGTGGGGGAGCGCGGCGATGTGTGGTACGAGCATGCAGAGCTGCTCGGGAATGACCGTGTCCATCTGTCAGAGGCTTGGCTACATGACTGGATGACAGGCAATACTGGTCAGTGTGACAGACCACGCTTTCAGCACTTCATCAGGATTGCTTTCAAAGTGCTGCCTAACAACTGTCAAGTATCGCCGTGTCGCAGGAGTTATAAAGACATTTTCAAAGGACAATAATGAAGTAGCTTTGTGAATTGCTGGGAAGAGCTCCACTCAAGCATGAGGGGCCTGGCAGGGGAAAAAAAAAAAAAAGGAATGGAGATGAAAATATAAAAAGTAAGTGACGAGAATAAATCTTCCTTCCTTTTACCAAGGAGATCTCATCCTGTATTGTCAAGGACAAACCGAGTAGCTGATGCGAGGGGCCTCTGGCAGGAAAGTCAGGGTACCTGTATATGAGGCAGGAATAAACACAGAACTCCTGGACTAAGGGACCTGTCTAGATTACTGGGAGTGCCCATATAGTGCTCCTGGTGGAAACCACCGGATTTTAATGCTTCCATTATCACTTAATACTAAAGGATGAACTCTGGGTTAATGGGAGAAGTTCAGCCTGCGCAGAGGCCTCATATTTGTGGGCTACTAAAATAGCCTTTAAGAAAAGCCCCAGAAGCTTTATTCTCCTGCATTTCAAAACCTCCCTCAGACAGAATTTGTAAATGTTCCCAGTCTCCCTCATTCCCCTTTTCTCACTGTCTGCGAATGTGAGCCCTGATCTTTGCCTGAGCTACACTATTGATATGAGACACACTACCTTTGATATCACAGCAAAATTGGTGGAGTTTTGCTTCAGTGGATGGGGAGTATGCACTGGATGAGGGAAAAAAGAAGATGATGCTATAAAGCTCCAAGAACAGTCACAGTACAACCAAATTAAAAATTAAAAAAGAAAAAAATCAAGCCGCTAAACACTGTATTTTCTGGGTATTGTCTAGACAGCCAAATGCACTGGCTGTATCATAAACCCCTTCCCTGCACTCCCCAGAAGGAATTGGCTGGTACAGCCAACACTTCATTAGTCATCCATTAAATACTTTCTTCTATTACAGCCAAAGGTGAGCCAATGATGTAGAGTTTAGCAGATTAAAAGCATTCTTAGTTTCTGTAACCACTCTGTCCTGCAGTAGTTTAATTTCTTTGGTCTACCATCAACATATAAACCATTTTTGTCATCTCGTTTCTTCTGCTTTTTATATGCATTCTTTTATTTAAGTCTTGCTTTCATTCTCTTTGACTACATTTTTTTCAACGAGTTTTTTTTTTTTTTTTTGGCTACATCTACAGAAGGAAAAAAACGTTGTACAGGTGTATAACCAGGGTGAAATTGCAACCCCCAAATTTTCTATAAAAATGTACTTCCATAATGTGCATAATAAAATAAATAGCCTAGTCACGTCAAGCTGTTTCATAGTTCAGGCACTATACAAAATTTAGAGTTGTAAATGGATCAAAGTATTAAAGCACTTACATGCACTTGAATATGTGAGGCTAGCCAAAATATCAAGTGAAAGAAAGCATTTTCTGATTAATATTAGTTTGATAGAAATCTTACAGCAGTTTCAGTTGGGATTATAGGTTGGGATTTTTTTTTCCCCTCCAAATATTGTCAAAAACTGCTTAACTGCCCCTTCTGATTGAGTTTTTTAATCCTCTTGAAATTCGTGTGCTACTTCTGAAGGTAATTCAGCATCTGAAACTGTTCCACTGCTTCTCAAGGGAAAACTGGAGAGTCAGTCAGTCCATGACGACTTTCACCAAAACCAAGAAGTTACTGTCTTCTTGTAGCAAAAAGATTACAAAGTAAACATCTGTGTGTGTGTGTACACACACTATATATAAATACATACATTTATATATATAAATATATATAGTGTGTGTGTAAACAATATACAAACAAATATCTCACAAATAACATGAAAATGGAGACTAACCTTGCAATACTAAATTTAACAGTTTTGATAGTTGGGGTTAAGATAGTCTGCTTACATACTGAGTAAATCACACAGTCCTATAGGGTCTGTGCTTTTTGCTGTTGTTTCCAAAAGCTTGGCTTTCGGACATTTTGAATGAAAAAAATAATTGTTTATGTGAGGAAAAGCTGTGATAGAGCTGCCACTCACGGTGGGGATGTGCATCAATGAGTTAATAAGCAGGAACGCTCAGTCTGCAGGCAGGAATACACTTCCTTGCCAGCCCATCATAATTTTAACTATGCAAATAACCTGGAGATTCTGGACATTTAGAAGCATCACATGAGCCATTGCAGTGCCCTCACAGAGAAGAAATCTGGAGTTGTTCAAGCTGCTGCACAAGGACTAGTGACCACAACGACAGACAATATTGGTGTGCAGTCCCTTGACTCCTTCCAGCCCGATTTCAGCCCATTTCAGGAGCCCCATTCGAACAGTGTGTCTGGGGAAGGGGAGAGACGGCCAGGAAACACAAGATCAGTTGCAGAACTGGGCCTAAAGGGACAAAAAGATGGGGGAAGAGATCAGAGTGCACAAAGCCACCTTGCAGAAAGGAAATTAAAGGAGTAGGGACCCCTTAAGGGACTTGCCCCCTTAGCAGAACTTGTCTGTGAAAGAGCTGTGACTTAAATCATACCTTTCACTCCGTAAGCCACAAGCCATTCACTTATTAGTACAGACAGAAGTGCATCCTTCCTCCTAAGGGGAATGAGGGATTTTCTGAACAGAAGCATAGCTCAGGTATTTCTTATTTCTGAATACCAAAGCCATATGAATATATTCTTCCTAATGAGAGTTTAACTGTTCAGAAAAGCAAAAGGAGTTTTCTGAAAAGGCATGGCATTAGTCAATTCAAAGCCGATACATCAAAAGAATGTTTCAGACATCTAAAGCTCTAAGCCTCAACAACTATTTACCAATGACCTGGACCAGAGGATCGAGTGCACCCTCAATAATTTCACAGATGACACTAAGTTGAGTGGGAGTGCTGATCTTTTCCAACCTAAATGATTCTGATCTCCTACGTCAGCTCAACAGATCCTGCTTTACTGTGGATGTGTTACAGAGAAAGGTAAATCATTTGACATAACAGAAGTCAAGCAACCAAAACGGAATATCATTATTAAATCAGTCTCTCCACGTGAAAATTAATCTCTTTTTTTTTTCCTTTGCTTTTATTTTATTTTTCATAAGAGTCTGTGGAGTCTTTATCAAGCCGGACAAAGTTGCTCATCTGCAGCTTACTGGATTCTGTGCATTTGAATCGATCAACAAATGTTTATCATTATTTATTTTTGGGACAGAAGGCCATAGAACTGAAATATTTACACATTATTTAAGGAAAAGAACATTGTTATTATTTTGTATCTCATGCACGTCTTAGTGACATTTACTTTTTTCAGTTTTATCACGTAAGTCCAAAATTAATAGAGAATTCCTCAATATGGTTTTCATGTGAACTAGCAAGAGGAAGAAAATTTGACAGTGGCATTTAAAAGATAATCCAATTTTAAGCATTAACTTGGCCAGTGCATCATATAAACTTTAAATTAATTGATACCAATTTATGTATTGCTATTTCATTCAGTCTCGATGGCCTCCAGGGATGTCTCAGAATCTTGCCATGCTTGGATGATCATATACTGATATCATGTATCAGTGAATGTAATCAGAATGAGTGTATAAACTTAAAATAGCAAAGTTGTTGCGTGGTAGACAAACAGGAATTGTTAGACACGGTTTGCACCAATTAAAAAAGTTCAGCCAGTTAACTAAATACCTGAGGCAATCTTTCAGCCTTCAAAGTTGGAGAAAAGGTCTATTTGAGCCCCAAAGAGTAATTATATCCAGCCTGTGAGTGGCAGTTGAGTTTACAAAAAGGTTGAGAAAGCCCTACAGGTCAGCCTAGCCAAATAACAGCGAGGGAGCTGCACTGAGATAGCTGAGAAGAAAACAGTAACTGAGGAACAGAAATGTCAACACTTAATCATAGTCCTTCCAATTTTTACTGGGTCGGAAGAGAATATTTGATGCCAAGCTACCAAATAGCCTTTGCAAACCAGCATCAGTTGCACTTGGAAGTGATCTACATGTTACATTTTCCTAGGGAGTCTATTTTTTTTCCCTGCCTTCCAGTTACAGAAAGTGTTCATAACAACAAATAGCACAAATTACTAGGTGTGGAAAAATTCTGCACAGTTACCTCCCTGAATACTGTCAGCTACTTCAAGCTTTAATAATATCCAAAAGCATTCCAGGAAAGTTCTTAAGGTGTTGGAGAGCTTAAGGAAAAATATGGCTTGAGGCCATATGAATGCTATTTATTGCTTAAAAGCAATCCAATTGCCTCAGATATTGTCCCCTCCTGTTTTACACTAAAGGAAAAGGTCATTCACCCACATGCTACCATAAGATTTCAGAAAGAACAGAGACCCACTGAGCAGGTGATAAACCCACAATTCCAGCCTCTGGATACTACTGCCATCCCATCAGACAGAAAGCAGTGACTGGAGAAAGGCAGTCACAGAAACTTAGACAACGAATGCTGTCCTGACACTGCTCAACAGGTGAATCACAGCATGAAACACCCCCTTTCTTCTCCTTACTTGTGTGCTCACAAAAAGGGCACAAGTCCTGCTCGATGTCCCCGCTGTCCCACGTGAGGGCAAAAGGGTAGAAGAGCAAAGCGACTTCACAAAGCACAGTTTGTGGCACAAGGAAAATAAAAAAAATAAAGAACTTCTGGGATTTGAGCCAGAAGAGGCTAATTTAAAAAATCTTGAACAGGTCAAAATGGCCACAGAATTGCAACTTCTCTCTGAGCTTATGGGACACTTTCAGCCTCCGAAAAACAAAAGAAAAGGAAAATAGTCTGAGAGTATAAGGACTTCTGTAGCATTGCCTTGAACAACGAGCTCAACTGATTTACTGCTCTTGAAGCAGGCAGGGGAGAAGGCACCCTGATGCTAGATGAAGACATTAAGTGAGGAAATTACTGTTACAGGAGTGAATTAATTTTCATTGATCTAATTTCCTGAAAGACACACCAGCAGTGAAGAGTTTACTAACTGTGGGTTCCCTCCTTTGTCAGGTATCCCTCCTCATGCTTTCACTGCAGCAGCAGAACAATAGAATCAAAGAATGGAGGAAATACTTAACATTTCTCTCAAATCACCAATTAGTACTCCTCTTGGGTAAAAGCTGCCTCATGCTGTTCAGCCTTTAAAAAAAGGCTTGCTGAATACAAGTGCAAGGATGGCATCTTAACACAGAAATGCTGCTGGATCAAATTACTGTGATAAAATACTGTATTTCTTTCTCTTTTATTTGTTGGCCCTCTTACCATGCTTTGGGGAGATCCCAATGAGTTTTAGCTGAATATTTAACTGCAAAAGTAGACAGTAACTGCAAATATTAAGGCTTCATGATCTCTACCACTTATTACACCTAAGGAATATGTTTTTTTTTAATCACCATTTTGCTCCAATGACAGAAATAATCCTTTTTTGGCTGTATTTCCAGAGGATTTTAAACACAGTATGGTATGCATGACATGCCTGTAGAGAAAATTAAGTCTGAATGCACTAATATAGTTTCCACCTTGTATATTTTAAGCCTTAAAAGAACAAATGAAGTCAAGAGTAAACTCCAGCTAGGATCAGGTTTCCAGGTGGATATGCATAGCATAACTTCACCTGTGAATAGAAACACTTGAAGGAAAGATTTAGCTCTCCTAATCAAACATGAGACCTTCAAATGTAGCAGAAACTCACCTTGCATAAGAAAAATATTCACCTTTTGGTTCTATATCCATTGCTGCTGAAGCATGACATCAGCACAGAGGGGTTTTTTAAATTCCCAGGTCTTGGGAGTTAAAAATAAATAAAAAAAATCAGAAAACTGGTTTGTTTATTTATTTATTACACTTCTAGCTACCCTTGTTTAAAAGAAAAACTTCAAAATCTGACTCAGGTACACACTCAATATTTATATACTGAGAGTTAATAAAAAAGGCATCATAGGCCCTATTTATTTTATATGCCCATTTTTGAATAGTCATTCTTTTAGTGGAGGCACAAGGCTGGATCAGGGTTGAAAGCTTGGTCTTGCTGAGCTTTCATTTTTCCAGTCCTTCATAAATTTGCAGTATGAAATTTTAATTGACCTCATGTCATAGAATCATTTAGGTTGGAGAAGACTTTTGAGATCATCAAGTGCAACCGTTAACCCAACACCACCAAGGCCACCACTAAACCATGTCCCTAAGTGCCACATCTTTTAAACACCTCCAGGGATGGTGACAAAATCACTTCCCTTGGCAGCCTGTTCCAGGGCTTGACAAGCTTTTTAAGTAAAGAAATTTTTCCTTACAGCCAATCTAAACCTCCCCTGGAGCAACCTGGGACATCATTTCCTCTTGTCCTGTTGTTGGTTCCTTTGGAGAAGAGACCAACACACACCTCACTCCAATTTGCTTTCAGAGTTTTTTAGCCTGTTTTGCCTTGAAAGACACAAAAGCAGCAACTTGTTTTGACACTGTGAGATATATTCAATACATCAGTAGAATTTTTTGTTCAAAGGTACACAGATGTATGAAATGCACCTCATTTGTCCACCTGGGTGTGAAAATTTTGGCAAGAATAATTTAGCATCACCATGACTGTATGAGGACTTAAGAAATCGATTGCACTGTGTGTGAGGAACCAATGAAAACACCTACCTCACAACAACATGAGCCAAAACGGGAACTACTGTACTTTCTACAGTTCCTCTCCATGATGCTGAACTCTCCTAAGGGGCAAAATCCCCCAGCCACAGTCATTCCCACACCCTGGCACGGTACAGAGTGCTGTCTGTCCTAACTTCACATTCCTGCACGTTCCCACAGAATTTGAGCACTACAAGCCCATTTCCAATAGGCATCACTGTAACAGTGGTCAAAATGAGGGTGCAAAGTTGTGTCATCACGACCTGCTCACAAAAGATGCCACTGTCCAGCACCCTTCTAATACTGGTAGTTCTGCTACCAGTGAGAGAGATCACTGGGCAACCTCAGAAAAGTAAGGAGAGGGTACTCCAGTGAGGGAAAAACACACGCCTCGCATAAATAATAGCTATGAGTTCACTGAGCTTTGCAAAATGTGAGAAATACTACACCCAAAGAGCTGAGGTTATTTACAGAACAGAGCAGCGAGTTGCCGGGGCACAAAAGGCCCTTCGAGGCTCTGGTTCCCATCACAGTTTTACATCTGCATATTCACAGGTCAGCTGAAGGGAGCCCTGCACCAAAAATGCAAATATAACAGACATTCAGCACCCAAAAGAATTAAAACACATGGCCAACGTGGTAGTTCCCCGTCCGTAAAGAATAAACCTTTCTTTTTTAATTTATTCACATGATACAAAGATTAGTCTTCAGAAAAGTTCATCCCTCTTCCCCACAGCACATGAATCTGACAGTAATTTCTTCGTGCTATTTTGAATGCAAGTATGCAAGACATTTTAAATACTGTTAGATCACTTTCTAGTCCCAATATTAGGTGAACTTATGATAATCATGGTGCTACTTCCCTAGCTGGGGCATTTAAAACGAATAAGGACCTCAAGGAAAAGGACAATAAGTAGGTTAAGAGCTGTCTTACTGCTTTTCCTTGTATTTCCTTCAGGTACCAAGCCAATCCTTGGAGTGACTCCTACAAAATATGTGGGGTTTGTTCATTAGTATGAAAGTGTGGGGTTATATTTGCAGTTCAAATCATTGGCATTCCACATGAACTTGAAAAAATAGATCGCATTTTTCCATGACCAAACATTCTGTATGTGGGGACTTGCTGAAATTCCACATATTTTATCCCCTATTATTCTAAAAACTAAAAGTTTTCCCTCATGAATAACTTTGAAAGCAACCTGCTGTCTAGAAAAATAATTAATGGAAACCCAAGCCTTAGACAAGTGTGGAAAGATGTTCACAGAGTTCAGCATTTGAGTTATCTTCCCAAGGCTGCTCCACATTTTCACCTTTCTAGTAATAGCAAACAAAGAATGCTTGACCAGTCAGAAGGAAATCACGAGTATTAGATTATCACCTACTCACACATCACATTGTATAGTAATGAAGCAAATTCTGGTTGGAAAACTTCAGACTCCTCTGAGCACAACAATCAACTCAAAAAAATAACTTCTTTGAGTATTAACTGGGACTCCCTCCTTGCAGCACTGGGTTTGTCCAGAAAATACACATTTATTTGAAAAATATCTTAATTCCAGTTTCCTGAGAAGCCTTCATGCCAAGGTAATATAGAGTTGGCTAAAATGGCCACATCCATCTTTACTATGAAATACATGAGGAAATTACTGCTTTAACTCATCTTAAAACACAGAACGAAAAAAGAACAAAGTAAAAATAACAGGCATGCCACGCAGCAGATTAACTTGAACATTAACTGTGGGGACCACTGAGAAGAGAATGAGTAATTATACTTAACTCACTGGTGATGGCTCTGGTCTCCAGCTCTCCATTGCTCTCAATCAAGAGCAATTCTGTTCAAGTTAGTCAAATTGACTGAGGTAAAATTGGTGCAAGATCAATATCCAGTTCAAGAACTAATGAAACCTAGTAAAGGGTTTTTGTAGGGTCTTTTGTTTTCAAGAAAGAAGGTCAGTAGGGCAAGAGGTAGCAGTTTACTGTAGACATTTAAAACTTGGCTCAAGTTCAGTCCTTCTTTCCCCATAAAATATCAATAGGAAAATCGATGTCTGAAAGTACCAACTTTTTTACAGTGCTCTTTTGGGGGTGCTTAAAGAAATTTTTTGTCATTGTTTGGGGGGGGGGATGGTTGTGCTGTTGTTTTTAACAGAAAATCCAGAATTTCGTGACATTTTAGAATGGAATGAGCATTTGAAGAAAATGTTGTCTAGCCTGAGGATTTACATACAGTTTTATTGATAAAGGTTTTATTCCTTAGCATTGGAAAAAAACCATATGTTACACTCTAGGCACATTACCTAGCCTTTGTAATTTTATGTATTTATTTATTAAAATAGTTTAATGCGTTTCTGAGGCTGGAAACAGAAAATGGGTTCACTTAACAAGCTTAATCCCTTCCCCTAAGGGCTGCAGTGCTGGACTCCTCCTGCCCACCCACCACTGCTGCACACAGACCCCCTCGTTGGAGGCAGCCACCTGCCCTCCCCAGCAGTGCACATAAAACCAGGATCTGGGCACAGGGAAGGTCCTTCCTGCAGTCCTGAAAGGGTCAGGGAGACCAACTCAGGCTGCAGTTTCTGACTGCAAAACTCTGGGCTGTGATACCATCACAACGTTTTACCCTCCCAACGCCTGCTCTCCCTTCCCAGTACATTTCCAAAATGAGCCAGAACACGCATCTCATCCAGCTTTAAAGCCCTAAAAAAATCCTGAAACATAAGGAAATCCTCTGTTATTTTTTGGGTTTTTTCCCCCCCTCAGTCAGTCAAGCTCTTAGCACATCAAAAGGATGTGCTTATAAAGATGCATGAAGGAGGGGTGAGGGCAAAGCTGAACATCCCTGGGCACACACACCACGAGTGACAGGGACTGCTGAGAGCATGTGGACCCTGCAAGGAGAGCCATTCAGCCAGAAACGGTCCCTTCCCACCTCACATTTGATTGTGAGAGCAGCATTCCCTCCTTGCCTCCCCATAACTGCCCCTTTTAATGTCACTCTCTCTAGGAATAGTATTTAACAACATGGTTTAGCAGCACACAGAAGGACTCCAGCTGGTTTCTAGGGCTGCTCAACAGCTCACAGTTGTTACATTCAGACATTCCAAGCCACCAGGCTTGGAAAACTTGGGTGGGAAGTCAGCTAAAATATCCATCAACCAAAGTACAGCTAAAAAACTAAAACTGGGTCTCACATCCTACAATTTTCCCACAGTTCTGAAGCAGACACCGAAAAAGATTGTTCCCTTCTTTCAGCAGCTGTATGGTTGGGGATACTTTATGATTGCGCTGACACAACCAAGAGCACAAGATTTAAAAGTGAATTTGGTTTGTTTTGGTTGGGGAAGTAGGTAGATGGAATTTTTTTGTGTCGTTTGAGTTTTAGGGTGGGTTTAGCTTAGGGTTTTTTGGGGAGGATGGTTTGGTGTGGTGGTGTGTTTTGTTTCTCCTTTTTTTAGGGGTAGTGGGGCTTTTTGGTTGGTTTTGGTTTTTGTTTGGAATTTTTTTTAAGTGAATAGCTTGCCACAACAGATACCTGCATTTTTAAACACTACATGAGCTTATATTTACTCCTCAAAATCACACCCACCTGCTAACAAATTTTCAGGGTGACATTTTCAGAGCTAATACTTTTGACACGTTAGAGCTGGCCCTTCAAGAACCTGCAATTTTAAAAATGCTAGCAAGTTTTTGTTTGTTTGCTCTTTAAATAAAATCCTTTTTGGGAAAATACATTTGTGCTCATCACAGAGATAACACACAAGTTATGCCCTTTGTCTACAAGCATCAGAGGCTCCGCTGTCCATCTTCCCTAGAGGTAAATGCAGTTTAGTGTGCGAATTTTGCAGGTTTTATGCTATTTATTATCAGAGTGATAAAGGAATTAAGAGCCGGACTCTACAACCTCCTTATTTTGCAGCTACAGTGGTTATTTCTCCCTCACTTCTCTGCCAACAGCCCTTTCAGGCTACACTCAACAGGTGGTTTTGCACCACAGTGACCCCAAGAGCATAAGCCCAACTGAACCTTTTCCCACAGGTAAGGACGCTGTGCAGGGCAGAGACAAGTACCAAGCTAAAAAGGGCACAAAAATAAAGAATCAGAGCTTGAACAAAAGGAGGGAAAGGCCACAATGATCCCGGGGAGCTGTCACCCTCAGAGCACCCAGGGGGCCACAAATAGCCCCTCCATTGCCACCAGCAAAAACAGCAGCCACAGCTTTTTTTCTGCCCTGCCCAAAATCTCCTCACAGGCTTCCACTGCCAAAGGCAAATCCCTGTTATTTCTGTGCCTGGACTCAGCTCTGAGCAGTTTGCTCTGTCTCTGCACTCCTGGAACAGCCCTTATCTCTAAGGTTCATTAGGGCCACTCTCTCTGATATGAGCTTTCCCTGTGCTCCAAGGGAAAGTGAGATGTACTCAGCCTCAGAGGACAATTATTCATAGGAATGATATTTAAAGCACTAACATTTATGCTAAGTGTGTGTATAATCAGAGCTCTTGCAAAATTATATACTGATATAGACAATAAAAAGCAAATTAAAAGGTTCTGCCTTTTAAAACACTCTTGAAAATATCGATGAAACCACGCTCTGCCTGAAATCATCAAGTAACCATTCAGAAAGTAAACTCCCCTAAAGGTGATATATGAGGCTTACTACTGGTATTAAACATGTGCTTAGTGTCATCTCATATAGTGAAATACTCATTTACTGTATTAAAGCACAACAAAAGAGAAGGAAAAAATTAATTCTTACTCCAGAAGTTGCACCTGAACAAAGTCCTTGAACAGGAGTTGAGCCAATTCAGTGGCGGGGGGAGAAAACCCAAAAATCTAACTGCCTGTCTTAGTGCCATTCCATATTTACCAGCAGATTAACATCTGCCAGTACATCCATCCATCCACAGCAGATCACTTCGTGACCCCTGCACACCTCTCTGAAAAAGCTCACTTTTCACATCACAGGCCTGCTGTTTCATTTCTTCAATCTTGAAAAGACACGCACATCTAAAAAGTTGGATTTGTTCTGGAAAAACAAAAAGCAGGCCAAAGAAAAACTCTCCCTCCCCCCCCAAAAATAATAATAATAATAATAAAAAAAACCCCCTTATATTAAACTGGACGTGGGGAATATGACTAGAGATAGACAAATAGTATTTCCATACGAAATTGTATAAGTAGTCCTAGGGATATTCACATTTACAATCACATGTCCTTTGAAGTGGCCTGACAAAGCAGGCAGTGCTTCCAGCCTGGTATGATTCTGCTTTTACAGACAATTGCTGCCATGTGCAGAAATTCCTAATGCTTGCTAGACAGCCATGTTTTCCTTGCAGTGGGGTCTCCAGAATATTCAGAGATTAACAGAATAAACTGGTATTTATCCTCACGAATTATTAAATTTTGGGTTGCATCTCTTACCCTCACACAGTGTGGGATCTACAAGGATTTGTGGGATTTACTTTCAAGGGAATCGTGAGCCTAGGGAACCTAATAAACCTTAGACAAACACATCCACGTTCTCCGCAGTGCATTTACAGCAGGTGTGATGCTTCCAGGGGAGCTCTGACTCTGTTGGGATGCAATGGAGGTAAAGGAGACGCAGCTTACGGGAGACACCTGACAGCAAATCCCTCTTCAGCCTGTCTGCCATAAAACAAACAAACAAACCCAAAAACCAAACACAACCAACCAAACAAAAATCCCCCACAAAACCATGGAATTCACACTTCCTTCCCAAAGTTTGATGCAGCAACAGCAGGTGCCCAGAGAAAACCAAACACCCAGCGGCTTTGAACAGCCCTTGGGGTGGACTGGCTCCTTGACTGGGTGTGTCTGGAAAGGGTCCAAGTGCCAGGCAGTCGAGCAGAGTTGGGAGGCAGCTCCCTGAGCCAAACACAGAGCCGGGAACCTGAAAACAGGGAGTCAGGATGCTGAGGAGGAGATAGACTTCCTCATCAGACTTGGACAGGTTACTGCACCTTATCATCCTCCTCACCGATAAAAACAGTGAACTGTAGGATCACTCTCAAGAGATGAGGAAGTAAAGATATAATTATTTTCCCATCCACATGCATGATGCCTAAAAAGCCATCAAAATCTTTGTTCGTGGCTTCTCCATAGAAGATATGTAGAATATATATTACACATACAGAATTGTACTCTCAGCACCACAATTCCCCATATGAGAATTTGTTTACTGGCTCCTACTTGTGGCGTCTGTACTAAGGTTTATTGTTCAAAACTGTACCTTAGTATATACCTGGGGAAAAGAAGGCAGAGAACAATAGTGCACATCTATCTACTATTATTTTTCGGTTTTCACAAGCTGTCATAATATTTTGACCACAGGTTTCTCAGCATACAGGTGTGCAAAATTTGATTTTGAAAAAACAAGTTACAGGTTACTGCTATTAAATACAAAACAACCAAAAAAACTCAACAACAAAACAAAAATCCACTCTGGATTTATTCCATTATTCTGCATTGTATACCCACGTAATTTATGATAATCCTACGGTTAGTTTGTTTCTTTGGGATCCACTGTGCCAAGCACACTTGTAAGTAATTGCTCTACACCTTGCACTAACAGAGCCATGTTAAAGTGAGGCTCTCAAGGAGAATTTTTGACAGATTTTGACAATACTAAGACTATAGAGGGCCTGGTTTTCACGTATCACTTCATAGCTGTGTTTTATTGGCTTTTTAGATAGGAAGAGAAGTGGATTTTTTTTTTTCTCCTACAGTAGCAATAGGAGGTTTTCCTTGTTGTTAATGAGCAACGTTATCTTACCAGAGAGTTGAGTCTTCTCATTTTCATTTATATAGGAGATTAACACTTAGCTGATTGGCACACGCAGAAAAGGAGAAGGTAAACTTGTTTTTCTTTACAACTCAACTACTATAATTTAGATGCTTATTTAGATTGAAATCTGTTATTATTTTTGGAGGTAATCATCTGCCTGTTGTCAAAAATAAAACAGCAAAATATATTACTAATTGTATCTTACATATGTTTCAGAAAAGAGTTAATTAACTTTACTAAAAGAAGTAAGCATAAAAAAAACAAAGCTTCACAATATTGGAGGCAGGTCTTCTAATAAGAGAATAGAGAAGACGCATTTTTTTCTAGTGGAGTAAGGTGAAATAAGCAGAGAATAACTGGACATCTGAAGTCATGAAGATTTCCATCAGAAAACATCTGCAATATGACTAGAAGTAGGTAAGAATGCAGTCTGCCTTTTGAATCCCCACACCAGGTGAAAGATCCGCAGCACAGTTTTTCTAAAAGTGATTTATAAGGAAGATCTCCAGGGTGTTGAGTCTCCTACTCCCCCACCCCTTCCCAATATTCCTGGCAAGGCATATTCCAAGGAACAGCTTGAGAATGACCGTGTGTCTGGATGGGACAGGGCGGTTGTTTTTGAGTCATTTTCCTGGTTTGAAGTTCTTTTTTGGATCCTTTGGTTTGAGTGAGAGCAGGTGGCCAGATGCTGGCGTTCAGCAAACCAGCAGTGCAAGAGCAGAGACCTCACAGCAGCAACTGCGTGTGGCTCAGCTCATTTCATGGCTCAGGAAAACAAAAGCAGCCTGATACAGAAATTATTCCAGAAAAACTTCCTCTTTGCTGGCTTCCTGCACTGTTGCTGAGGGAGAGAAGACTGGATATAAATAATTAGTTTTAATACTTGTTACCTCACTTAACTAATGTAGCTCAAGTACGTACATTGCACTACAAAGATTTAAACTTTTATTAACATCTCCAAAGATCTTTTCTAAATCTATCATATGCATTGAGATATTCTAGAAGAGCTTTTCATTAGGTGATCATGAAGCACCAAGCAACATACCAAAGGCAATTCCACCCAAGACATTACAACGCAGTATTTAGAAATCAGAACGAGCAGAGCAAATCTGCAGAGACAGCTGCAAGTGTAAGATGCAGCCTAGATTATATTATTTGAATGCTTCTGTGACATGTTACCACCTCTCCAGTTTTTCAGTGAGCAGTTCCTACACCAAGTTCAGCAGCACTTCATCCCCAAAAACCAGTAAGTTGGTTGACTTTATCCACCAGAGAGTGAGTGGTGACCTTAATGATAAAATTATAGGACTTGGCTCAGCCTATTTATTTCACACTTAATTCAACCCTCACCTCAAATCCTAGAAAACAGCAGTAGTATATCCTCTAAAATTAATCTCCAGATTGCCTCTTAGGCCAGCATGATTCAAGTCCCAGAACCCTGCCATGGGCACGTTGGCCCTCACAAATGTAGCTACTGGAATTGCATTCTCTATTTATCAGTGCAAACACACTGCACATCATCTAACACACCCATCCCCACACAAAGCACAAACACCTTCCTCTTTTCCTGAAGCCAGGGTTAATTTCTCTCTGCTTTGAGCTGGAAACTTCTCAGAAAACTAAGAGGGGGAAGGCAGTGCATGGATGCTCGCTGGGTGTTTAGCCACTTTCTCTTCTTTGTATCATATCTGGGCATCTTTTTTCTCTTTAATACACAGGTGGTTAGTGCAAGGGAAGGAAATGGATTATTGTGCCCTATTTCATTTGAAATAGGCCATTCAGAGCTAGTCGGTGAGTCTTTCTCCTTTCTCCCTCTAAAGGCCCAGAGGGGATATCACAGGTTGGCTCCAGACCCCAGAGGGGATATCACAGGTTGGCTCCCTGTCTGGTTGCACTCTGACTACCAGAAATGTGTGCATGCAGATGTCTGAGGTGTATCCAGGAGGAATTAGCCTGGCCATGGCCACACAGACTCTACTGATTACTTGCATTTAATGCACAAGCCATTGGGGTGCCATTAGGATCCTTCAGGTACCTGTGTAACATCCTACTAAAATCAGGCTTAAACAAGACAGCGCCAAGATAAGCAACTAGAAGTTATGATTATTATATCCAAGGACATCATTGACATCTTGCAATTTAACTTGGAAACGGCGAAGCAGGAACGCATCCTTGTACTTCCTGAAGCAGTTTCTGTGTTCTCTCCAGAGCTCAGCACCATCACTCCCTGCAGTGCCATTTCAGCAATTTAAAGGGACTGTAATCCCGTCCCAGGATGAAGGTGTTATCTCCAGACAATGAAATATTGAAACGGGGGCACATGCTCTAGAAGAGGGACTTCTGTGGCAACATTAGATGCCAGTTCAGCTCCCAGGCGAAGCACAGCACAGCTTTAGTTCCCATTCCTTTTCAAATCCTTCTCTGTCAGGCTCAGACTAAACCACTCTTAATACCACCACGGCACATCTCTGCCAAACAAATGCTGCCCAGGATCAACGTGTTGCTCCCAGAGCCACCTCTGGATGTTGTTAAGGGACTTATTTTGGAAGACATTTCCCTTTGGATTAAGGACATTACCTCTTACCAAACTCTGAAGAGCAGTGCAGGCAGAGCAGAAGCAAATGTGCAAGTTGGGAGGATCAGTTACCTTCATCAAAAAAAAAAAGCTACACACAGGGTGTCCTCCTGTTTAAAATGGAGTTCATCACACCCTGGGTAGGAACAGGCGAAAAGCAAACATGCAGAAGACTGACACAAAACCAGAGAACTTCCCACTCAACCTCTACACAGAATCAACAGCTGCCTAAGCAAAACTTAAAATTTCTAAGTATATAGGGCAGATCACAATCAAACAAGCTCTGCATCAAACAACTTAAAGAGGTTACCAGAAATGCAGGAAAAAAAAGCATGTGCATTCTCCATTAAAGTCTAAAATAATTTAGAAGCTTTAACTAAAATGTCAGCATGTGTCAAGAAATATTAACTTTTATAATACTGCACCATTTTGCTTGCCAGAGAGTTGGAATGCCAAGTTTCTATAATATTACTTCATGCTTTTCTAAGTGTTCTTACATGACTACAATAACTCAGCATGATTGAAACAGCAGTAAATTTTTTCCTGTTTAATTTTCACTTTCCATTTTATCCTGCAACTTCCATGAAAGTGGTTATATTCAGTTACAATTCCAAAACTATAATGACTTGCATTAGGAATGCTTGTTTTCATATTCCTAGACTAAGTTGGTCTTTAAGGAGTTGAACACTTCAGCACTCATTTAATCAAATAGCTCATAATTCTGTACCATAATCTTATATAAACCTTTGCATCCCTATATGCCTTGCAAGATAAACATTGAATCAACCACCTTTTTGAGGCTTCAAGTCCACAAGGAGCTCAGTTTGACAAACACCTATTAGCACATCTGAGTTCTCGGAGGAACCAGCTCCAAGACCATACAACATTTCTGATGATTAGTACAAGAATATTAAGATAGATTAGTGCCCTTTCCTTCAGCATAAATACAAGACTGAGCCATCTGGACCTCAAAACCTGGCAAATAGTGGACAGAATTATATTAAGATTTAGGAAAGATGTTCCATATACAAAGTACTTGTGAACTAGCTTTGATCTAGGCTAATAGAATATTAAAAGGATTTTTTTTTTTGCCAATAACCACATAGAGGTGCCTGCAATTCTGTAACCTATATCAGGCAGTGAGAATGCCACACAGAATTACCCTACAACAGCCACTGCATTTTTAATTGCGCCTCATACGTTCCTTTCAATGCCCAGTTTGGAATCTTGTTCTTAGTTTGAGAAAGGATGGCTGTGAACTGGCAGAGCAGCAATGAAGACTGAAAGAAAGCTCTGTCCTGGAAGGGAGAGCTGGGTTACCAGAAATGTCGGTGCTACAGACCCCAAACTCCTGGTAGTTACCGGGATGATCACTTGATATGTCACGCTCTTTAAACCTGGTCACAATTTACGTCTGTTTTTCTGGGAACCTGAATCCTATGCCTGCATTTTAGCTCTCATTAACCATGATAAATTAAATGAATAAATGGATAGTTAAATAACTTGCTAGAAAGCCACTGGGACCACTAACCAGATACCAGGGTTTGTAACCTTTCCTAAGCCACCGGGAATACAGTATTAAATAACATTTTTATTATCTCTTGGTTGGTAGATATTTATTCAGCTTTAAAACAGTAATATTCTGAAGGATGATAGCAAGCCAAAAAAGCACAGACAGAGCCAGCTGCATTCAATCCACATTTAAAAAAAAATGTACAGACCTAAATCCAATTGATTTTTTTAAAAATATTTTTAATCTTGCTTCCAAAACGTATCACATAATTAGATATTGTATATTTGGTTTTTTAATAGGAAATAAAGCACATGTGAATTGATAGCCTGACACAGAAATCAATATATCATTATCTGAATTTTGCTTTCAAGCTACCAAGAAGCAAGAAAAGACAGGAGATGAAGAAGGCAGAATTTCCTGTTGGCAGCATTTTAGTTATTGCTGGAAGCAAGGACAAAAAAATCAGGGTTAGTAATTTCAAAAATGGCTGCAGATAGGTCTGTGCAGGCTGCTCCAAACCTATGGAAGCATCCGTGGAAACCTATGGAACTCTACATCCAACAAAGGATTTGAATTTACCAGGCAGTGTATGGGACCGGGGCACATTTTGAAAGCCTGTGACACTTAATGCAGAATATACGGCGTCTGATGTAACCTGTTCAACTCGGGAGGTAAATACAGAGTTCCCACAGCTTCGGTGAGCTCGTTTACAACAAAACAGAGCCCTGCTTGCAAATGGGAGATTGCTGCAGGATACAGGATTGCTTTGGGAAGGGTTCTGCTTGAGCAACTCAAGAATTGGGCCCAAGTAGCAACAGAACAAAGGGTTTAAACTGAAATAGAGTAGGTTTCAATCAGATATTAGGAAGAAATTCTTTACTGTGAAGGTGGGGAGGCCCTGGCACAGGTTGCCCAGAGGAGCTGTGGCTGCCTCATCCCTGGAAGTGTCCAAGGCCAGGTTGGACGGGGTTTGGGAGCAAGCTGGGCTAGTGGAAGGTGTCCCTGCCCATGGCAGGGGGTGGTTGAAACTGGACGATCTTTAAGCTCCCTTCCAACCCAAACCATTATATGATAAACAGTCATGAACCAGGAATGGCGTGAAATGGTGAAAAAGGATGAAAAGAGATCTCATTTCATGCTGGTTTTTACCCCAGTTAAAAAAGCAAACAAACAAAAACCCAAACCAAAACAAAAAACCAAACAAACAAAAAAAAACCCCCAGGTATTTACAGTTCTACAACTTTTCAATTAAAAAAAATTTAAAAGGACTGTTACACCAATATGCTACAAATATCACTACTGCCTGTTACACCTGGCTTTTTGATACAGGCACTAGTCATAGAAGTCTAACTCATAACTCATGAGCAACGATGTGTGTGTAGTCATAAATATGACTCACCCTACACTGGTTAATCCTCGGAATTTAAGTCCCACGCCATATAAACATTCATTATATCACCTGTAAAGAGTCTTAATCCTTATGTGCGCAACTAGCATAGCTTCACCAAAATGACCTCTCATTTGAAAGATGCCACATAATCATCCGGAATAAAAATATCACTAGATATAAACAACTCTAAACCCCTGAAATGTCAATTTTTTAGTCTATACATATCAAGCACTGACGGTCAGTGACAAGTAGACCCCACAGGATTGGAACCACTGCTTAAACACATGAGCAGGTTTTATAACCGTATTTTTTTTCAATTTTGCTCTGGCTGAAGACATTTGTGCCGAATTTCTATTCGGAAAGTTTCCAAAGCTGAGATATCACCTAGGTAGGAACAATGGAAGGAAAGAAAACAAAAAAAACATCATCCACACTCTTACAACAAATCTAAGCTTGAATTTAAAACACACACACACAAGAAACCCTAGAAAACACAGACACAAAAAAATCCCCCTCACCCACAAGGAAAAAAACCCAAGGAAGTTGTACAAACTTGACATGGACTTGGCCTGTAACCCACAGAAAATAGCTGCCCATAATGTAATTCTGTTTTGTCTCTTAAAGGTCTCTCTGGTAAAAGCCACGAAGAAACGAGGACACTCTGACTATCTTGCTAGAACACAGTGACGAGAAAGGGGAGGTGTGAACATCAAACAAACTTTTCCAAGGGGGGGAAAAAAAAAAAATCACTTGGGGAAAAAAAATGGACTAATTTTATATTTGTGATTTTTGAGAAGGCACAGCTACACCCCTTTCTGGAGAGATCAGTAAGAAGAAAAAAGTGGGACAAAGCAACATATCACCAAACCACTCCCTGTAGTTTTTCAACGTGAGGGAAGTCGCAAGGATGGGCCTGGATCTTGGCAGGCAGCTCTGGACCGTGGTGCTGAGGGAGGAGACTGAGCTCGGAGCCCTATCGCCTCGATCTTTGTCACGTTTCCACACAGCTCACCAGCAGATGTGCTGCTGCTTTCACCCTGAACATCAGCAAGACCCTTTTGTTTACTTCCAGTCTGCTCCCCTCATTGTTATTCTCCAACACGCAGAATGTTTCTTGCCCACTGAACGTACGAATCTATGCATGAAATTATCAGAAGGCAGCGACAAGCACATTACCTGAAGAAATCATCTAACACTGATTTTCAGGTTCTGCACTTCAGCTTCCCTACTGCTGTCGAACCCTAAGGTTCACGAAGAATAAGACAGACCTACCTGAAACCCCGAGCTCAGTTGAAAATACAAATTGTTTTTAATTTCTCTTGGTTGTGCTGTTACAATGAAAAGGCTGAAAAGCACACACAAAGGGCTAGAAACCTACTCAAAGGAAAAACAGAAAGGTAAGAGTCTCTTGTAGCTCCTGGACTCCAAACCCAGAATTGCTGAACCAGTCTAACATGGTTGCATCTGGTCAGGATTTATTTCATTCTAAAATTTAATTCTGCTTCATTTTTTGGGCATCCTAATCTAAATATTCTCCTAGAAAGAGCGAAGACTGCAGCTACAGCCTAGGAGAATGTGTGTGTGAGACTGCAAAGCTGAGCAAAGCTTGCCTGTGAGAGCTGTAAAGAGCTGCCTTTGCAGTTCACAAGAGCAGCACTTTGCTGCTAGGACACATTTCCCTGTGCCAGTAGATTTCCATACAAGACAGATGTGTGTATGTAAATAGTTAATAGATCATGTCCTTTTTATAAAGGCAGCTTATCTGACAGTAATAAACAAAAAAGCGCAAACACAGCACACAAGAAAATGCCTGAGGATAGTCCAATTTACATTAAAGACAGATGTTGTGACCCCAAGCATACTGCCTTCCTAAGGATCATTTTTTGTTTCATTTTGCCAACCATACCTGTACATTTTACACAAACTTAAAAACAAACAAAAAAAACCCCAACAACCACACCATACCCAAGAAAGCAAATCCGGTATTGCTTTTTATTTCCTATGTATGAAACAGCAGGTGACTGTAAAGGGCTCAGACTTCAGCTAAAGTTGGATGCTTCAAAGTTGTTGGTTTGAATTTAAAGACAACGGCAACACTATCACAAAGGCCAATCATTCATGCTGATTTTAATGGGGAATTTTATTCTTATTTTTGTTACCCGTTCCTTTCACCCAAATAAGGATTTCGATTTGCAAAAACCCTCAAACTCCTGTCCCTGAAAGGAAACACTTCATTCCAGACATATTTGGGGAGTTGGAGGGCAGGAAATATGTTGATGGTTTTGCAAGACATTGACATTTTAGCCAAATCACGTCTGAACGGGGTTTTTCTGTCCAGTCCTACCCAATGTTGTCACCTCCATCATCCCTGCCGTGGCAGCACACAGAGGGGAGCCAAGCACTTACATGTTCCCATGAAATGCAGCTCGTGGGAGGCACTGAAACCAGGAATGTGGCATATGTCGGATGCTCCCCCTCTCCCTCCCCTGGCAGGAACACCACAGAGCTGGGGCACAAGTGGGATGAGCAGCTGCTCGTGGTGGCACAATTCCCAGGCGGGAGCTTCTTTTTCCTGCCCCTGATTTCCCTCTCTCACAGCCACACCCCCAGACTGGATCCTGGGCAACCTGCTGCTGGAGCCCTCTCATCTGTCTTTCCTCTGTAGGAAGACGTATTCCCTACAAAACTTTCTGCAAGTCTCTTTTTCACTGCAGCTTCTCTCTTCCCCGCCCTTCCCACTCCCAGCACCCTGCCTGCAGTAGCTGGGAGTGGGACGTGCCTTCACACAGCAAAAGTGGTCCAAACTCACACAGGCACTACCTCCCCCACAAAAAATGTTCAGATAACTACGTTTTCAGGCCACACAGGGAAAAATATGTACACAGAAACTCCGCTTTGGGCACTAGCACAACCAAAAGTCAGAGGCACATAGTCTGAAGATTTATTTTAGAGGAAAAAAGAGAAGTTTTTTTTATCTTCCTGAGTGTATAGCATAGTCCACGCCCCTGAAAGGCAGTCCCCAGGAAACCAATGGTCCCAAAGAGAGAATCCTACGTACATTACTCCCATATTGCCCCCATCTACAGTAGGAAACTCAGTACCCTTCATGCATTCAAATTCTACTGTCTGCATGTGTCACCAGATAAAGTTTCCTCCTAAGTTTTTCTTCTTGCAGAAAGACAAAGAATGTCATAAAAAGTTCCAACTTTCACTCCTTAAAACTGGTTAGCAGAAATTCTTGTTATCTCGGTACGCTGTGTGATTAAGTCTCAAAAATCTTTTCAGATAAAAGGAGTTTATCATTTCACACTTTAATAACAGCTGAGAGAGCCTAAAGCCAAAAGGAGTCTTCATCGTACCAACAAGAAAATGATCCAGAACCATCTTAGACAAATATCTTAATAAGTAAAGCAAAACTTTTGCCTTCTCACTTTAGAAAAAGAGATACACTAAATTAGTCAGATCCTCACTAAAGATGTACTTGGGAGGAAGGAAGAGAAGAGAACCGAGGCAAACAGTTGCAGTAATTTAAAAAAGAAACTTCCAGCAGCAGATTAGAGCCTAAGAAACATTGGTCTTCTCCCATGTATAACACAGAAGTGCTAGTTCGGGGCTCTAGCATGGATTTCACATCTGACAGGAGACCACACACAAAATTTCCCAGGCATTGGCAGGAGTTCAAACAAGCCCACGCGCTTCTGGGAGGGGACAAGCACTCAGTATCTTGACCTGAACTAGGAGCAAGCCTTAAATTTGCTGTAAATATGCAGAAAAAACTTAGACATACTAAGTGTTCAAAATTCTGAAGGTTGAGGGAATAAGTAAATTAAAATAAAACGGGGAGGGGGGGAATAAATCTGCTTTGCAAGTGGTGGTCGGTTGAAGTGTAAGAACATCAGAAAATCGTGGTAGCACTACAGAGCTTGCTTGGCTGGGAGACTGTCACTGCAGAGGAAGCAAAAATATTTCAGCTCTTGCATTACTCCAGGTAAACTTGTTTCGCAGAGCAGAATTTGCTGCCCATTCCAGCTGCAGAATCCCTCCCCCCAAAAACATCGCTCCAACCTATTTTCAACTTTTTTTTTTTAATACACCATCCTTGTAGACTACACAGAAAGTATTCCTGATGTCACTCATGATCAAGTTTTTATTTTTTGGTTGTTTTTTTTTTAATCCCTGATGAAGCCCTATGGCGTATTTTGCACAGGCCAAGGAGCAATCCATATGAAACATATGAAGTTACATAAATTGTGGTCAAAGACTTCCTGACATTGAGATCTGTGGGGCTGTAGAATATTCTCCCAAAGGAAGTGGAGGAGACTCCAACATGTGAGACCTTTAAAACATGTACTAGCAGAAGAATGGCAGAAACTAACTCTGTAATAACTAAAAGACTATTGCTTGTAGTAGCTACTCCTGGAATTTGAAGTTTGTCATGGTTACCCTCAATAGAAAGGCCAATTAAACACTGTAAAATCCAACAAAAGACCATATAAATCTATTTGCATGGTTTCCTCAATCTTTAATAGGTTTTTGCAGCACAGGAACCAGATGTACTTTTATTGAACTGGGACCCCTTAAATATGGTGTAATTCATACGGCCAAAATAACTAAGTAATAATAGTGAATTTACTAGGGGACCATAATAATTACGGGATATTTCCCTTTATGACGTAGAAGCAAAAGTTAACCACAAATGCAATTTACAAACTATTATTTTCTTATATTAAATAAGCTACATAGTAAGTGGCAGTGGGACCGCACTGAAAAAGGAAACTACATTTCAGGAAGAAAAGACATTGTGTAATACCATAGCTGGATTATACTCCCAGCTGAGTAACAAGGAGGTGACCCCCCTTGAAGCTTCCTGTCCAGAGGAAGGGAAAGAAATCCTCATCTCCCAGCGTCACCTCTCACTGAGGGGGGACCTTTGGGAAGCGCTTTAAGCTGGAGATCTGCAGTCCAAATGCTTCGAAGTCTCAGCTCAAGGACTAGGAACTCCTGACACATCCAGTAAAAGCCACACGTGGAGCAGCAGCCCCGGGCTGTCAACAGAGTCCTGAAAACTCACCCTCACATGGTCAGGGCAGCTTCCCAGGCCCTTGGTGCTTGCTCTTCCATCCCTTCACGTGTTTAATAAAAACCATTCCCAGCCAAATTCGCCCTGCTCCTTCCTCAGAGTTTTCTTTGCGGCTGCCCCAAATAGATGTTTCCAGAGAAAGGAAAAAAGTCTCCCCCGTGACTGCCACACCCTGCTCTCTATCTGTGCAAAGGACCGGCTGGGTAAATAACACCTACCATTTTCTTTTGTTTAACCATTTCCAGTTAAAACAAAACTCTTCAAGAGTCGTGCCCTAATATGAAGTTTCTCATCCAAAAGTAGCATTTAAGCCCAATTACGCCATCCTTTTATTTTTTTATCTAGACTTGAGCATAACAGAAGAGCAGTTCTTAGGACTAGACTAAGGCTACTAAGTGCTGGGACACAGAGTTCCAACACTTCAAAATTCAATCTCTTTCTTCACAGGACACCCCTACACTTAACATGGATTGCCACATGCTTCCCAGGATGCAACCCAATCCGTAAAGGTTTTCTGTTTGCTTTTCAAATTATTACTAAATGCTTTTAGGGTTAGGGTTTTATTGTCTTGTTCCTTTGAGGTTTTTTGGATTTTTCTTACTTTTCAGTAAAAATTTCAGTGGAATTCAGCAGCAGGGTATGTGTGCTTATCAGATGTGTTTCTGCAGAGGAGTACACCTGAAAACCACTTGAAAACTTTCAATGAATTCTGACTGAAATAATAAAAATAGCAAGCCAAGTTTCTCATCTGCATTTGAAACAGAATCCCAGAAACCTCTCAGGCTGTTTCTCCCAAGTTTCTGATCTCATCCTGTTCACTTGGTTCTCCTTTCTACCAATAAAGATGCTTTTTTAAAAGATTCATACACTCTGGCAGAAGAATGATTCCAAATTACCTTTTGTCCCCCCACTTGTGGTTGTATGAGTATATATCTATTACCTCTAGGTGGACTTGGGGGAGAAACAGAGGTTTGGAAGAGGAGAGGAGGAAAATGTGGCTCCTTGACGAGCCCACTCACATCAGGTCACCAGGATGGCAGGTGACAGCTCAGGATCAGCCAAATTTGACAGCTCAAATCAGCCAAACAGCCACAGTAAGATAAGGATGGTAAGACCTCATCCATGACATTACTTTACCTCTAATCTTTACCTATGCAAAAATTGGATTAATTTTTTTTCTGATGCTTCTAGATTTAGCCTCAAATATTTTTCTCTTTGCAGAGAGCAGCATTCACTGCAAACAAAGATTTTTACATTGTAGAGAAGAGGAGGAAGGGGGGGGGGAATTCTTATTGTTCCACTTTAGTTTCATTAAATCAAATGACTGAATGAAGGCTTTAGAAAGTCCTTTTGCAGTGCTTAGCTTCCAACAAGTCTCTCCCAGGGAATAAGCACCATTCCCTTGTGAAAACCTACATTTAAAGAACATATAGCTCTAACAGTGCTCTTCCAGGGAATAAGCACCATTCCTTTCTGAAAACCGAAATGTAAAGCACATGGAGCTCTCATAAAAGGGGATAAATTATGTTAACTCCTCAATTTAACCGCAGAGCAGAGGAGATGGGCATAGAAACTCTCGGCAAACGCACCTTGGTCACCTTGTGGCAGAGTCTGTGTCCAGAGCCTCACCAGCCCTGCAGACTGAGCCTTGCAGAGAGTCCTAGAGCCAACCAACACAGTTTCTGAGGTGTGGATACACACCCACCACATACAAGCCGTGCTGGCTCCCAACCAGCCCCTCAGCAGCAACTTCATCGCCTCAACAACTTATCTGACTTCAGCATAAGAAAGTGCCTGCAGGTGAAGGGCTTTGTGCTCCATCACCCATCACACACCACCTGCTCCTGCCAACATCCACATATTAATTGAGCAGCACTCCCAAACAAGAGCCTGCTTCTTTGTCACCATTCAAAATCAATCCTGAAAGAGCGACCAGACCTCATAAAGAACAGCTAATAATTAATTACACTCCAATGGTCTTCCAGCTAACTCCCATACATCACAGGCTGTTGGATGCTTTTAATCAAAGTGCTTCATTATCATAGAGCAATGTATCACCTTTTTTTTTCCCAAAAGGATGACATTTTTATGGCAGTAACCTTAAACTTTTCAGCCACACATCTTACTGCTTAAGAGATGCCATGGACAACTACAGATATGGTAGGAAACTATTCTTCCCTTTAGCAAGTGAAGTAGCATCCAGACACTTTGGGGGTTCTGCTAAAGAATTCCCCGGTGCAATTCTGCAGCCCATATGGGGATGGTCCTGTGCAGGGGCAGGAGCTGGACTCCATGAACCTTGTGGGTCCCTTCCAGTCCAGCACATTCTGTGATTCTGTGGAATTCTCCAGGTTAAACCAATCTCATTCACCACTGAAAATCCAAACCTGGACAAACGGTCACAGTTTTCACATTCCTCCAAAGTACTTTCCTGAGGGAGCAGGGAGAACACAAGACACACACCACAACTTGAAAATCCAGGTTATGAGATAGCCACCAGGTTACAAGTTAAGAATCAGGTCTGCTCAACTGTGCCACTTAGTTCTGCATTTTCTTCTGTCCAATAACCCAGATTCCTTCCCACACATGTTCAAAATGGTGCCAACTACTCCCCAAAATGCATAAATAATGCTGTCTTGAATAAAGAAAGTCCCTTCTAAACCATTGCCAGCAGTGGACTTTCACCCTTCCCTGCCTTGTCAATGTTCACCCTCTCCACAAATATCTGGTATGAAAGAGTTGGGCTACATATTAAAAAAAAAAACACATCACAGAATGCTTTAGGCTGGAAAAGATCGCTTTTCATAAAACTCTTTATAAATATGGTGCTTTTCACATTTATTTCTGCCCTGCTGTTATTCTATGAGTATTTAGTATGGTTTTATGGGAATTACAAGTATTATGGAACCTTTATTTTGAGACACAGTAATAATCTACTAACACTGCAGTGGAAAATTAATCACCCAAAAGGCCACATACCTCTCTCTCTAGTATCTCTGTTCAAACATCAAGGGTAAATGGCACACAAAATTCATATTCCAAGACCACATGGCCAGTTTTACGTAAATCACCCACTCCCAAATCTGTTAGGGCTCCTGACAAGAAAAATTTCTCTCAAGAAAAAGTATGTGAAATACAGTTTTAAAGATCCCGAACGGTGTGGAAGGTAAACTAGGTTTCAGGCTAAGCAGACATGATTTATTAAAAGAAAGCAGGTGATACAGAAATCATTCAAATTGTGCCATATAACCTTTCCCATTTCTTTTTCATGGAGACAGAAGGCAAATACTGTTTTACCTACACAAAACAACATGTGGGTTAAAAACTACACTTTTAACAAAGTTGTATACCTAGTTAGACGCTAGAAAAAAACAAAGGAGAAACCCTTCCACCAAATGTTTGCACAGAAAATGACCATTTCCTTCAACAAGCAAGGTTTCACAAGTGAAACCAAACAATTCTCAGCTCTAGAGTATTTTAAACAGTGTAAGTTCCCTTTCCTCTCTCACATGATGCATTTCTGGGACTGAACAGGCAGATGACAGAAGTCTTTGTACCACCATACAACCCTTGCTGGCACTTGGCCTCAATTCTCGGCTGCTTGTGGTGTAAGAACTGGCATTTGCAGTGTTCAGAAGATGTAACATAAGTAGGAGAAGTATTTTAAGGAAGATTTCTGGTCTCCTCTGCCCACCATGAAATGGCTTTTAGATTGTCCCTTCAGCAAATAAGTTACTTTTACATACATGGTGATAGAAAGGTAAGGAAAAGACAAGACAGGCTAATGCTGAGACAGTGACACTAAATTTAATGTGCTGGAAACACACACATGCTTGTACCTCTCATCCTAACAACAAAAATAGGGTTACCATACGAGTCAGCTTGAAAATTTGAGGTATTTTCCATCACATTTCTAGTCTTACAAGTAATTGTCATTTGGGTTCTGATAGCAATTGGTACTCAGACTTTTGTTTCCGGAATGTTTATAAAACACTTAGAAAATGTTTATAAAAGCTTCCTACAGCATTAAATCACAATGTAAGCAGTTCAGAAATACGTTTTCCAATAAGATATATCCAGGTAGGAATGAACAATTAAGCTCCAGCTCCTCAAGCTGCAGTGTCCAAGTATTTCCTGGAGCACAGAAGGCATGCAAAGCCTTGGTTCATTTGAATACACTAATTGCCCATGAGATGCACCATTTCCTGACCTTATGTTCCTACAGTTGCTTTTACACAAAGGTCTCATCTCGTTTGATTAAAGCTGGATTGCATTTGTCCTGGCATGGGGACTGCTGCCAGCACAACCCACGGAGCTGTGGAACGGGAGAGTGGTGCAAAATGCGGTGCAGTTGCACTAGAAAAACATTGTAGGTCCCTTCTAACTAAAAATACTCCATTCTTAAAGAGCTTCTCTGGCCAGCCTGCCCTCAGGAGACAGGCAGGATGGGCTCCACACAGTGCTGTCCATGGCCACGGGTGGCTTTCGGGAAATACTGACAGGACTTCCACTGTTTGCCACTGCTATAAAACCAGGGATGTGGAGAACAGCCTCCCCTTAGACGCACACACAGTTTTCATCCAGCATTTAAACACTGTCTCCTGAACTGCCATTTCTCACCACCATGACTCCATCCAACCAAGGACATGAGGTGGTTCCTTTCCTTCTGCAGGAATCAGAGACAAACCCTCGACCTCTCACATTGACTCCTAAACAGGCTGTACCCCTTCACACCACACCTAGGACAGAAATGTTTGCTTCCTGCTACGCAAGTGCAATAAAACAGCTGGAAAAAGATGTCTCCCGTGAAGGAGGGCTCCTGTGACAGCCTAAAGCCCCAAGCTTTGGTTGCTGGCAGCCACCCCCAGACGTGCTCACACGACTGACGCCTGATCCTCACCTTGTGCCTGCACAGGACTCTTCAGACTTAGGATTTAACTCCTTGTCATGGTTACTCCTCTGACAGCCCTGAAAAGACCTGGATGTGTCTGGCAGCACTTGGCAAAGCTCGAAACATCATCAGCACCTTCAGTTGCTCCCCTTACAATTATTTAAGAGTTCAGAGATGCTCAGACGGTGTCCTAAGGCACACTCACTCTGAAATGCCAGCCCGGGCAATTGCAGCCCAGCTTCGTTTACTGACAGGCTCTCACCTGAGGCACAAGTGTGTCTGTGGGGTATAACTCACCTCCTGAAAATTCCCTTTCTCTCAAACTTTCTATCTGCCAGTTGAGAGATGTCATTATTCAAAACAACAAGCTTAAAGGGGGTCGAAGGCATGGGAATAATTCTGAACCAGGAGGATGAAGTTGCTGCCACAAATGAAAGGTCATTTCACCAATTATCTCCTGCATATATTTTGTATTAAATTCTGCATTATTATTAGGTTCACCGGGTTTTCTTCTGATTGCTATGTGGAGAACTGAATATTTACATGGAGCATGAGGTTAAATTACAAATCACTGAAAAATTAGGATGATGGATTTCAGTTTAATAAGCAGTGACATCAGGAAAAAAATATATGTATGCATATATATGAAATACACATACTGTGCTTAATTGTTGAGAAAGCCTGCCTTACTATTTTAAGTGCTCTCCCTGCCACCCATGAAAAGCAGCATCAGGAAGGGGGTTAGGTTAGAATAAGCACTATCCCCTTTAGTGATTAGGCATTCCACAATCAGGCAATTCAAAAGAGTTTAATTTCTAATATGACTTACCATTCTGATTGATAAACTTTTACTAATTACACTGTGCCACTATTAAACCATTTACAAATTCCGCTATTGAGCAGAAGTCTCTGGAGCCGTAATTAAAGCAAGATTTCTTTT
>VZRE01014206.1:37287-53681 GCA_013396775.1 Cephalopterus ornatus
CCCCCCCCCCCCGCCCATTTGTCTCAAAGCAGCCCAGAGGAGCTGGAGGGTCCCAGTGCCCCCTGACCCGTGACTGATGGTGGCTGGGTGGGGGCCGGGCGTGAAGCCCACAGGTTGCTGGTGACAGAGACAGATGCCTCTCGGAAGCGAGCGCGGAGCTGTACAGATGGCACCAGCAAGACATCCTTGGCTTCTTTAACTAGGGGGATGTTATCCCGGGGAGAAGTGTCTCCGAGCAGAGATAAGAAGAGCAGGGAAGGGAGCTATCAGCTTGCCTATCAAGCGGGAAAGATTTTAAGGCAGATTGAGTGGCGGTGGATAACAAAATTCTCGTGTTCTAAAAGCAACGATCTGGCCCAGAGGGCTGAAATCTGGGGAAGTGATAAGAAACTGTAATAGAGTCTATCAGAAGGAAGCAGCAGCGTGGCACTTTGGGAAACTTACTTGGATGTCTATATAATAACCCTGTGAGCATGGAAAAGGGGAAGGGACAAATTAAAAGCTCTAACACTTGGACCAGTACTAGAAGATTTTCACATGCAAAAGAAACAGCTGAGCATAACTTACTCTGTAAGAAGAAAGCACGGATTTATTAATTAAATTTTAAGAGTAATTAAACGTGAAATGAGTTAAGAAGACTAAAAAAGGTTAAAAAAAACCAAGGGTGATGTCATTTATAGGCATTTTACTGGGGCTAAATCAAAAGCACACCAGAAAAGAAGCCACTGTTCCCTGGTGCATAGAGCAGAGAACTTCATCTGGGTATGTTGATAAAGCAGCACAGAGACACACTGACCAACTGGAATTCAGTGGGATAACTTTTCATCTGGATAAATCCCCCACCTCTGCTACAAAAAAAAAAAAAAAAAAAGGCAGAGAAAATACTAGAGGGGAGTTATATCAGCTCCAGCCCTGACTAACAGGAGGGTAGGAAAGTACCAATTCAGAATTTGACATATGGGAGTAATAAATAACACTTTGGATCAAAGCAATCAAAGGAAAAAAAAAAGGCATGTGTATATATATACATAATTATTTTAAGCAAAACAGCTTTTTTTCTGATATAGAGGAACAGAATGCAATAGCAAGACCATCAGGGCTGTGCCAGAAAGAAGCACTTGAAAACAGAAAGAAACATAAATCATATGTCAAACCCAAGTTTGCTTGACTGAGGAATACAAAAGAACCAACATTAATCAAAGTGTATTAAAGACAAGCCACAAAGCTAAACCAGAAAGGGACAAAATGCATCTCAAGAACAGCTTGGTGGGCACACAGCAAGAGGAAACAAAGGAAAGCAAGACTTTCTTCCTAAGGAGAAGATGATGATGCATTTATACTCCCTTGTGCCACAGATTCACCAAAAGGGGGAATGTCCTCATCCTCAAGGGGTAACTAATGGGAGACCTCCTTTTCCTCCTATACAAGGTCTTTGAAAGGATAAGTAGTCAGGTACTTCTCTGCAGTTCTGCAGTGCCGACTTGATCTCCATGGGAAGTTCTCCATTGATATAATTAAAATTGCCCGCTGCTTGGATCAGTAAGAGTGCACATCTCTTTCTGTAGCGGTTACAAAGTGGTGGGTTTGCTCCCATAAAACCTAAATTAGGTCAGCATTCCCCTATCATTATCTCTGACTTCTCTGGGAAACCAAATAGCAAACATTTAAACTGCCATCTCTGATCCAGCTGTGTTTGCACAACTGCCAGGGACCCAGCGCCCAAACCCTCATAAACACACAGCCCACGCACATCTGGAAAACAAAGAGAAAGATTTTCAAGTGTTTGGAAGTAACCTACAAGCAGTAGCAGATCTTTAAAACAAATCAGTCGTACAGGACACGGAAAAAGCACATTTTGAGATGGCAGAAGCAGCTTTTAATCTAGACTCTCACTGATGAGCAGTTGTGTGCTGTGTCGATGCATTGCATACCCAGTGAGCACTACGGAAGGATTCCTGAAAATGCTCCTTTAATTTTAAACAAACTTTAAACTCTTCGGAAAATTAAAATGATGGAGGATTCCCCTATACTGACTTACTAGCTTAAATCAGGTTTCGTACCAGAAATACACTTTCACAATAGCAGGTAGAAAATGCCAGACAGAATTCATGCTTTCATCAGGCTTAACAACACCCACTGCCTGAGCAATGCCAGGAATGCACCAGAACTGAGCTCTTAGCCAGTCACAGTTTAATATATTTTAAGCTGTTTGCTTTTGAAATGGTAACTATGGTCCCTTCATATTTAATAAATTTTCCATTTCTTGGGGATAAAAGGTATTTCGTTAAAGCTGTAGCTCACAAACACCAACTCTAAAAGCTCACAACTGAATATGGGCTTGATTCCATCTGATCACCAGTAGTTATGCAAGGAGAGGATCTCTCACCAGTATCACAGAAGGCAGACCAAAGGATTTTGGCTCAATGAAAAAGGCTGTGGACATCAAGCTGGTCTACACATTCGAGGGCAGACAACCTTTTATTTGCATCGAAAGACATATAAACCAGTTTTTAGGAAGCAACAGCACAGAAAAACAAGCAGCAGCTAAGGATCAGGTCAGACATCCATCAAGGATAACTTCAGTGCCTTTGATTGCACTTTTCTTTCAGGTTTCCTCCATCCTTGTAGCTCAATAAACCTATCTCAAGATCTCCTAGAAATCAAGCATGGGATGTTGCTGCTGTGAGCCCCAGTTAGGCAGAAGAGTGGTGACGTGTGGGAGTTGCTTGCCATTGTTTGACCTCAAACGATTCTCAATAATGCTTTGCTGTCGCAATTATTTGCAACCTTATTAAGATGAATAAAGATCATCGCGTTGTATCATGACACACCTAATTAATACAAGCCAACTTGGTAGCTTCATCAGGAACGTGCATTTTCATGCAAAGCTCCATGTCCTTGCACTAAAAAGTTTATAATGTTGTCCCCTTTCTGTATTTTCACTGCATGAACATGACAAATCCTTTCTCTGGCTTCTTTGTGTATTATAAGGTATTTCACGTGTACAGAGGCAACATTTTGCTGAACATATAGTGGAAGCACAAGTGTTGTGTTAATAGTACCCTTGGACTGTTTCTGGCTTTCATATTCAGAGATAACACAGTGCATTAATACACTCCAGTGGATTTAGTTTAACAGCTGAGCAATGAAAAGATAACCATTCATAAAACTTGATGTGATACTGGATCCATTTGGAGCAGGACCACGTATAGAAGCTCTGTGTGAAAGTAAGTGATGGGGAATAAAAGACATTCCCACTACCCCCATACACTCTTTTATTTTGACTTGGGAACATGATATAATTTTAAACACACACTATCCAAAGCAGCATGATGGAGAAATTTCCTCTCTAAAAAGCAGGAAGATATTTATCAAAGGTAACCTTTTAATTTTGAAAAAAGACTGCATTCAAGCCAGAAGATCAGCTACCAATATTTTTTAAGTGATCTGAAGCATGACAAGCTTAGCCAGCAATAGAAGCCCATACAATCTATCCACTATTGTCTGAGGTTTAATATAGTTATACCAAGCCTATTACTTCTGAGCTTCCTAATGAAAAATGTTCTATTTAACAAAGTGAACATCAACATCCTGAAGAGGTTCTTCTGCTATCTGTCTTCTACCTTTAATTTTAATTAAGGAAACAAATGGACAGTAAATTTGAAGCAAAGAATCAACATTAATCTCTAAATCAAAACGATTTACATTGAGATTACAATTAATCACACGCATGAAATATCTTATTTAATAGGGTGATGCCCTCAGTTACTTTGTTTAATCACTAAAACAATTCAATTTCCAAAATTAGAATTTGGAAGCATTCCAAACATAACCCATTAAGATTATCAATCCAGCAAGAACAGTGACACTAAACCTCTGAAAAAATAAACTCTACAAAACTTTTTTATTCCTACACTGAAGAATTTAAAGTGGGCCTCAACAGAGTGACCCTCAATTAAAAATAGGGAGGGGTAACACAAGATCTCATCAAGGAGATGACCCCAGGACATTTGCACTGAAACTTGGTGGTGACATTAATCAATACCTTCAAATAAAGGCCATTAAGCCAGATTTTAGCCTCAAGTAAACAGAGAAACTCCACCATATTCCTGGATTTCCCTCCAGTAACACTGGATGTGGGTTTGGCTAATTAATATAAACAAGATTTTCGCCACCCTCCCTAATAAAGAGCAGAGAGGGGACAGCCCCCGACTGGCACTCAGAATTACCAGCTGCCACGGGGGATATTGCACAGAGATAAGTCTTGGCCCAGATGCACAGACAGGTTGTCACCAAAATATAGATTCCAGGGGACATCAGTGACAGCTTCTGCAGCTGGATGAGCCTTTTATTCAGGTTCACTTTAAACCTGTTTCTTCAGCCACCTTATTCACAGAGAGTTGACATAATCATTGTCCATGCCCTCCTGTTGTCAAAAAAGGAGAACCACATATCCTTTAGAAGACTCTCCTGCTTTGGAGGTCTGTGCTGGGATTTGAGAAGGCAAACCAATGCAGGATTTAACCTAGCTGTAATATTTTAGCCAGCACATCAAAACATGGCTAAAACGCCTCACCCAAACACGGATTTCCACACACACACCCCTTTTACCTCAAGCCAAATGCCATAAGTCTTCAGATTCTGCCTCAGCAAGATTAACACAAGACTATTCATTCCAGGATCAATAAGCCTCTCCTCTCACGGGCTCTTTTTCTCTTGCCCCACTCAACTCCAACTCTGTGGCAGGGTGGATTTATTGAAAGGAATGGTGTACATTAACTGAACGCTGCTCAATGATTTCTGTTCTCATCTTGTACTCCAGCACTATGTCTCCACACTTTAAAAATAAAAAAGAAAACAGAAAAAGGAGGAGGAGAAAGGGAATAAAGAAGAAATGGGATCGTGGTGCTCTGGACACCCAAAGTGTGTTTGTGTATGCCTGTGTCATACCTTAACAGAGAGCAGTCACATACTGCTTTCCTGTTTAAATGACACTTCTCATCTAAAAATTCATTTTTCAAGTAGATTTTCCTCACTCCACATCTCTAGAGTTGCACTGCCAGCAGAGGAGAACAAGTCCTTCTGGCTCCCTGACCCCTCCACGTGCCAAATCCCCTCCAGTGGCACCTCAACCACCTTCTTTCTTTTCCTCCCTCATACGGTTCCAGCCACTCCCTGCCCTGCAAATCCACCCCCAGCTCCTGACCCCGAGACCCGCCCCAGCACACCCCACCTTCACACCGGGCTGCCAAGAGCCCTGCTGAGAGACACTGACCCACCTCGGCCAGGGGACAACCCCTGTCACAAAACACAACCAAGTTACTGCTACCCCTCCAACCATCGGGCCACCTCACTGCCCACAAGGGGTGGGCACCGTCCCTCCTGCCTCGAACCCTCAGGAAAACGCAAGGTTACCCAGCAGAGCAAGGAGCCCAGAGGTGCTCTGGGACCAGCAGCAGACAAAAGCAGACAGCAGCGTGCAGGAACACACTCCGGGCATTTTTTTCCTCAAGCTAAAATGCACAATAGGAGAAGGTGGCTGTTGGCAGAGACAGAGTGACAGAATTGAAGTCCAGACCACAACAGGTCAGGGTGTCCCCTCATGCAGGGATTGCCCTGCACCTCATTCTCCAGCCCTGCTGATAGAGATGGGGATTGGAAGGAAAATACTGCAAGTTTAGCAGCCTTGCAGTACAAACCCTATGGAAGAAGCAGTAAGACAAGATTACCCAGGGCTGGAGCTGAAGGGCTGTTTTAGTGCAGATTTTGAGTGCAGATTGCAAGCCTAAACTCTCACTGAGAACATGTGCATTGGCTGAATATTAACAAAATGCAAACTGCATAACACACAAACGCCATAAACTTGCAGAACAGTGAGGGACATCACTATAATCTAGTGAAAACCTCACGTGTACGGGGAAGTTGTCATCATGCTCAATGTTTTAGTGCTGTGTTGTATTTACAGGGTTTTTATGATGCTTCTGTTTATGCTTCTTCAGGTAAAAATGTGCTGTTATATGTCACAACTCTCTGTGGCAGTTCTTTTTGAGAAGACAACACATGGCACATATAAGGGATTAGAGTTAGGACTGTTCTCTAACCAGCTTTCTTATTTGCTGAAAAATGTTATTTTGTTATTCCAGGGACACTATAGGCTTCCATTTCCCTAGATATGTGGAGGAAGTACCTGCAGTTAATGCATAAATGAGATATTGGAGGGGGCACCATTTTATAAGAAAAAATTTCTTTCCAGACAGCTTTTCTTCTTGTTGTATCAACTACCAGGTTGCCTTCAGGCAAGAAATAAAGAATATTAACCAACAAATCAGGTAAACACATCTTGCGTGCTTTTGGAGTGCAACAAGATAATGGTTTCCTAAATAATTCTTGCTTTTGCTGTTGCAAACCCTGAAGAAGGCTACGCACAACTCATCTCACCTCTTGTGAACACCCGCACCGATTTAAGGGGACTCGAGAGCAAAGCGTTACAATTCTCTGTTCCCTAAAACCTGCTGTGAGAAATTCAGCAAGAAGCTGCAAACATCTGAAGCCAAGGGTGCTGAGAAGAAGGCAGTCCCCTCCGTGAGCCCAGCCACTTGCTCTAGCAGCACCACAAGTCAGGATTCCCTTCGGAGCTGTGCCGGCTGGAGCTCCTTGGGGCAGGGATGAGGCACTGCCCCTGAGCCCAGGCTGGTTTACTGCAGGCTCAGGCAGCCACTGGCACCCCACACAGCTTCCTCGATCCCAGCGAGCTGGGGAGGGTTGATTGATCACCTTAATGGGGAAATGGGACACCTCACACTGGGGGGAAACCGATCCTTCCCGCTGGCAGCGGAGGCACCAATCCTAAGAAAAGAGTGATTAATGGAGAAGAATTGATCCTCCCCGTCCTTGTCAGGCGTCCAACTGCTGCCTTGAACAAAGGGGTCTATGTGTAATGCTGCCAGGCAGTCCCTCACATCATGCCACAGCCTATAATGCCTCCCCATACCTTCCCCCACTTAAGTCCACCCTTCTTTTTTAGCAGTTACTTATGTGCTAAACAACCTCTTTTTCTACTCACTCCCAAAACTGACAGTGGAAAAACATCCTTGAGGGACAGCAGCCTTACCCACCCCCAGGTGCCCCCAGATCACGCCCCACCTTCTCTAAGAAACAAGGCCATAAAAAGTTTTCAGAAAAACCCAAGGAGCCCAGGCCGAAGAAACTCTTCTGTAGAACAGAGACAGATGAAGGGAGGTCTTGGGAAACTTCCTTGTCCAAAATAAAGTTAGTCAACAGGTGACAAAGGAGATGGGAGGGAGGATGTGCATAGCTTTCACAGTGTCAAAACCCAGCTTGGACTAGACACAATAAAGTATTAATTGTTGCCTTTTGGCAGTACGTGTCACATCCGTGAAATTCATGGGTTTTTTTTAATCTTGATACATTTCCCGAATTAATTCCATGGCGTGGTGAGGCAGAGGAGTCGCATCACTCTGCCTGTGAAGGGCAGGAACACACCTCTCCTTCAGATTCGACCCTCAAATCTCATTAACTGCAGCAGCATCCTTAGGGCCCAGTGTTTGCACATGCTGTCCCCGAAAGGGGAAGGGAGGGAGGAGAGATGCGAGCACCCCGCACGAGCAGAAGGGCTGCCTGCTCGAGCTTGGCTCCGCTCCACCCCCACCGCGACAGTCCCCCAGGGCACAGCTCTGCTAACAAAAAGGGGCTCTGCAAACACCGTGCGAGATAAAGCACAGTAGCACACGCAGCTTTTTTTGGCATCTGTTTATCATTAAAGATAACCTCACCTGGACGGCTTGGGGAAACGGCCCACCTGTTTTCAAAAATAAGGCTTCATCTCTTCTCACAGCAATCTGCCTGTGCTGAGTGATGCTTTAAAAATACACCGAGACATGGTGCTAACACTGAAGCATTTCCTTACCCAGCCGGGCAGGGATAAGATCTGCATCTCACAAAAGGCCAACATATGGTGCTGATAGCTCCCTGATTATGTCAACATTTATTAGTTAACTAAAAATCACCAGCCTCCTTTAAAGGAAGGAGCCCAGATGCCTGCAATTAATATTTCCCCACCCCACCGAAGAAACTGTAACGTAATTCCTAATGTCTCTACTTGAAAAGGCTCAAAACTCACAAATTATGTCATTAGAAACAGCAACTGGTAACAAGAGGTTGGTTATAATGTATTTTCATTAGCCGAGGCTAATTGGAGCCAAATGAGTAAAACAATGCAGTGAGGGCAGGCAACAGAAATCCTTGAGTCTTTAGGAGGCAAAATAAATGAGGGTAATCAGTGGTGTATGCAGAATACAGCATGTTCAATTAATATAAATAGGATAGCAGTCAACTGCAGCCCTCACTGGGGCACAGATGAGAGCTGGTGGGCAGCAGATGTCTTACTGCAGCGTACAGACACACGCAGTGTGGCAGCCTGAGCCAGGGGAAACACTTTGGGGGTTTGGGGGACACCCAGACAACAGAATCAGGGGGTTAAAAAAAAAAAAAAACACCCCATAAATTGGCACATGAGGGAATTCTGCTGAGCCTGGTGGAGAAAGCAGCGCGGACCCTGGCAGGAGATGGACGGAGGGGAGGAGGCAGCTGCCTGTCATGTCAGAGCAAAGACAGCCGTGGCAGCTCTACCCCTGGCAGCTCCAACGCTCTGCCACCTGCACAGGCAGATATTTTGTGGGGGTGGGTTATCTGATCCATCCTCCTCCTCCTCCTTTTCATCACGTCAATTTAATTGTTACAGTAACGATAGTAAATGGATTTTGCAATTTCAGCTTTCAGACCCTTCTCAAGTGAGAACAACCAACCTTGTCTTTCACTTCAATCTTCTTCTCAATAAGATCAAGGCTGCCCTCCCTCAATTTTCTCTTCTAAAAGAAGAGAGAATAATGATGAGCTCCCTCTTCAGTATTTGCTTCTAGTCCAATCTGTGGCAGAGCATGATTTTTTAATTCCCCCCTCCCCCCCCCCATTAGGCAAACCCCCTGTTCTAATATTTTGGGACTCAAGCCTTTAGAGATTGTTATTTTATAGCTCCAAACTCACAAAATGCACGTGCTTTTTCAAGTTACTGGCATTTTTATGCAATTCCCTCTACATTTTTTTTCTTTGCAATTCCCAAATAGGAATTGGCAATAATTCTATTGTTGTTCTCCAAGTACCAAGCTCAGACACTCTCAACCCTGTACAGCCAACACTGACGTCTACTGTACAAACCTTACTGAATTTAAGCAAATTTTATGAAAGCTTGGTGAGTTATTCATCACTCACATCCACAGATATCCTGCCTCTTTTTCATATTCTGCAAAACAGTAATAAAATTCTGTAGCCATTAATAAAATTACAATTTCATGATGAAGTCTGCACTGACTAATCTTGGCTTTCATCACTTACCATCAGTAAATGGTGCTCTGGTGACTTAAGCAGCGTATGATAAACACGTTTTCAGTCAAAGACTGATTTTATCTTACAGCAATTCAATTATTTCTGTTTTACCACTTGATACACATAGATTTAGGTGGGATTTTTTTGTTCTTAATTCCCACATTCCCCTCCTTCCTTTTTCTCTCCCAGAAGAAAATAGCTTTCACACTAAAGAAATCTGGGGGAAAAGAGAGATGTACAATGCTAGGGAGGTCAAAAAGTCCTATCATTTTGAAACTGAAGCTGTATTGGCATTTTTATTTGGTGCTCTATTGCCTGGCTGGTATCTGAAGATCAGGGCAGGCAGCAAATTAGACAGGAGCTGTCTGTGCAATACAGGCACAAGAAGAAATAGTCAAACAAAAAATGATCATGCAAAATTACTCATGAGCAGCTGAACATTCATATCCGTGATCTGTTAAAATATGTTCCAAATTCCTCAAGTGTGCCTAGACATTTATCTCTATTTGTTGGTCCTAGAAATCCATCTATGTATGAATATCAAATGAAGATAAAAAAGTTACCACTGCAAAATCAAAACAGTCCTAATCCTGGACCAAACTTTTGAAAGATGCTGGAGCTTCATCATCCAAACAACACTTTAAAACCCAAGCAGAGGCCAACTCCAGACCCTGCTGTTACTGAATCTAGAAATTCCCAGCAGAAAGTTAAGCTGAAAAAAAATGAATCCGAGGAATCCAGCAAACACTTGACAGGCAGCAGTTGCTGGTGTTATTTTGTTTATCCTGCACCAGTCCAACTGTGCTGAGGGACATGAATTTGTTGCTGTCCTGTGCGATGGGATGAGTTATAAAGGCAGGCCATGCAGATAACCTGAAATAAGGGCAAGTGCAGGTCTGAGCTGCCCGAGGTTGTTGGCAGCACAGACAGAGATCAGCTCCTTGGATCACTCACAGACACCACAAAAGAAGCCTGACTTTGGTTAAAATGATTTTTTTCTTTTTTTCCTGAGAACAATTCATTCCAAGGATATTGCCCTGTGAAATACTGGAGAAAAAGAAGCAGATGGCTGATGTCCATGAGGTTTTTTTGGCCCTGGAGTTGTTAGATTGCCACTGAAACCAAAATAATCCTGCTCCCTTCCTCTCTCAGTGGCATATGATGAGAAACTTGAAGGAAGAATCTATACATCCAATAGGAGATTCAATAACTCTTTTTTTTAAGTTAGAGAAGAATCTGTGAGGACAGGAAAAAAAAAAACCCAGCACTTCTCTGAGGTGAAATCCAAGTCCTAGTTAAGACAGTAGTGAAACTCTCAAGAAGTCTAGAGATTTGCCCCTTCTTCTTTCTTGTATTCCTCTAATTTTAAGTAGCAAAGCATAAAAATGGTTAAAATAAAACAAAAACTTGAAGTATAAAATAACCCAAACAAATCCTCAAGCCCACACTCATTTAAAGTAATATTAACCCCAAAACATCAAGAAAATGTAAAGCAACAGTTAAAAATCTCTGGGTGAATAATGTAGAGAAACTCTGCTAACATTTATTTCCATTTTAGAAATTAATCAGGATGAGTATTTCTGTTAACAAATATATATTTTGAGAGAGTAATTTTCTAGAAGACCACAGGAGGAACTTCAATCAAAAGGTATTATTCCCAAGCACAGCATCCAAAGTCAAATCTTACAGATTCTGCCATTATAGCAGCAGTTTGCTTTCACATAAAAGAGTGGAAGAAGGGACAGGGGAACGGTCAGAAAGAATAAGTTGCACATTTTTCAGCACATATCTGCCATCTACCTTTGTAAACACCTGAGATCTCAAAGCACCTTAGTTAAGTCCCTACTGGCAGAGCCTTGAAGGATCTGCTCAAGGTCACGAGTCAGGAAGGCTCCAGCTCCAGGAAGCACCAGAAGCACACCTTGCCCTGGGACCTTCAGCAGTGCCCTGCCTGACACCAGCCTTCCCAAGCAGGAAGGAGCCCAGCCAGAGCTTTGGAGAGAAGAATTGGGAAGAGAGAAGATGCAGGAAGCAAAGAGAAAGAAGCTGCATGTGTTGGAATGGAGCGCCATGAATCCACCTTCAATCAATCCTGTATCAGCGCAATGTGAACTCCTGCTGTATGGGTTTTAAGCTGCTCCCCTAAGTCCTTATTCCTTCCCCAAAATAATCTTCACAGAGCAGAGACGCTTCAGGTTTTCCAGATGAACAGAGCTCGTTGAAGTACCTGTTTTCCCACGTGGTACGTGGAAGTGTGTTCCGTGCAAAACGTGGTTCAGCTTCTGCTATGTAGGTCATAGTATGTAGGGCAAGCAACTTGTGAGCCAGATCGCTGACACTGAGGTGCTACTACGACATGATCTACCTGCAACAATTCATTTTTCCAACAGCAAACCCATCCCCAAAGGTCTATCTGAGAGATTGCTTAGGTTAAACTCCTGTACTGCACGTTAATGCACGTGTTTGGGGCATCAGTGTCCAAAGGCTCCCTATTTCCCACCAGCACTGCATCCTTGGCTTTGTCCTATATTGCCTTTGCTGTGGAGGGAAAAGGAAACAGTGGCTTTCAAAGCCAATGATAGAAGAGGGCACACTAATTGAAAACCACTTGCTTGGGCTTGGGTACCCGCCGTAGGAACTACAGGAGCTGACCTAGTGACCTTCCCATCAATGCCAGCTAGGACAGGGATCTTATTTTGCTTGGAAAAATAAAGCTCTATGAAATCCACAGAGCCTTGTATCACTGTGTAATAGAAGAATATCACAGCTATGGGGTGTTTCTATTTTACAATATCACCATTTCAACAGGACAAAACCATCAGCGAGGGTTTCCACTGCACCACAGCCAGAGGGACCCGCTGGACACTTCCCAGTTGTATTTCACAGCCAAAGAAGATGGAGATACTCCAGCTAATGTTTATTGGGCAGAGTCACAGCTGAGGGTTCACCTTCCACGGTGCCCAACTAAGCAGATTATCAAGATACCAGGGGAAGTTTCTCTGCAGATGCTCTTTTATTTGCAGAGCAGGAACTGCAGCAGGGTCAGGCCTTTCTGGCATGACAGGCTGTCCTGGGTTTTGGCTGTGGAAGGAGTGCTGTTCCCCAACAAGGAAGCTTAGGAGGCTGCAAATATCTTTGTTCTGGACACCACTTCAGGAGTCCTGCATCTGATATTTCCAAAGAGGAATATTGATTCTCTCTCTCTCCACTCCATGGAAATGATGTCAAATCATTAACCTACTCCCCTCTCCAAAAGGAAAAACATCTCTGCCAGATCCCTCCAGCACTGCAAGGTTGAAAACCTTGTTATCCACAATTCATAGCTTTGCTTTGACAGATTTAGTAGTCAATAATAATGTCAGCAAAAGTCCATCTTCAAACGCTGGTGTCCCAGTCACACCCTTACAATGGAACCTGCAAAAATGGCCCTGTTTAAATCCGAGCCTGCCACAAACATAAGACACTTTTCCAGTTACCACTTGTATGCCACGCTGATCCCGATTTCTACCTGAATTCATCTTTCCAGGTTGCTAGCGGGATGCTATGTCAATAAAAACAACCAGCACCTGGCTAAGATGAAGGGCCTCAAAATTCTCCCGAGCAAGTTCTACTCTGAACGTTTCCCACCTTTCAGGCACGAATACAAAGAGTCGAATTTCATCTGCTGTAAAAGTCTGAGCATTTCAGCTACTGTTTTCACAACATGTGCTTTAAATATTAAAGCAGCAGATCAAGGTCAGCATGGTTTCTAACTGTCCTCTTAACATGCAAGTTCCAGCTCATTTCTCCCACTTCTCTCTCACAACAAGAAGGGATTCTCTGTCCTTTTCGTGTTCAAAAAGGAGACTAATTACTAATGTTATTGCTCAAGAGCAAAGCAAAGTTAAAAAGAGAGTAGAGAAATTAAGGGATGGGTGCAAGAGAGCACCAAGATTTTATGAAGGGTTTTACCGTAGGCACAAGGAATTTAGGTTTTTCAGAAAATTCACCAGCTGTGTAAAAGCACTAACACAAATAGAGGATGTGTTCACTTCAACAACAACAAAAAAAGCAGATAATCAAAAATGGTTCACACTCAGCAACACTATAACAATAGCAGAAAACTCAGCAGCCACCAGGTGACAAACCCAGGATTTTATTGCACTCCAAAGCACCACAGCAGCCTTTTCTGTCATTACTCAGAAGCAGGTATCTCTCACAGCGTTTCCTCAGACCTCTCCAACTCCGAGCACTGCAAAGCACAGCGTTTTGTGTTTAGAATACACTGAAATTAAGACTTTGAGATTAACTTCTGAATCATTTCAGAACACCTCAGCTCAGTGCCAGCAGCCACTGCTTAGTTCCCCTTTCTTTCTGCAGACAGGGGGAGAACAAAAGCTCCTGCAGCTGCTGAGCATCAGGTCCCTTCTCTCCTGGGAGAACTTTTCCAGTGACAATGAAGACCAGCTCAGCAAGGAATAACTTCATCACTCCATCCAGTACCATCACCGGCTTATTGAGCTACACCTTTTTTAATTTTTACTTCAATACTTCTCCATGACAAACTCTGGTTTTCCTTTCTACCTCTAAAAAACGACCAAACAGTCTTTCTTTCTACCTCCAAAAATAACCTTCTAGCAAAAATGTCCCTCCCAGGCCGTTATTGCCGCAATCACATCAATTCTGGTAGCCAGACCCCGCTAGACACCTGAAAGACCAGCCAGCAGGAAGAAGTGCAAGGTGACCCAGCCCACACAGACTGTGCTGGTGGCTGTTGGGCCACGTAAAACTGTTCTTACCACTGCTTTTCCCCCCAGTCTGTATTTGATTCACACAAATCACGCGGGACGAGATTTTTAGATCACCTGAAGCGAGACACGTGGCACGGTTTGTTTGAGAGTTGACACAGTGCTATTCTTCACTCTCTTGGTTTTTTTATCTGTGCCATCAGATATTGCTATAAAACATTACAGAAAGAACCCCTGAGACCCTTCACGAGAGGGTCTCACCCACTTTCACCAACCTTCTCTGCTGGGGTCCGCCTGGGGGGTTCTTCTGCCGGGGGAAGAGCTCGCTCCACCCAAAGGGGGATCTTCTGGAAAAAAAAAATTCAAAGGAAGCCTCAAAGAGAAAACCCCTTCTGCCCCTGAAAAGAGACAGAACCTAACTTTAATAGCTGCCTGAAGTTTGTGTTGCACTCCCATCATTCACTGCCATTGACAGGTCAGCTGTAATTAGTCATACATGATTCGCGCGAACCAAGGCACCACACAAAAGAGCAATTAGGGGCTCAGTACACACATATAACTTTGCAATCTCAGCAGCACCTTGCAAACGTGAACTAATCGGGGTTTCTTAAACTCCCTGCACCTGTCTCTCACCCGTCTCCCTCCTCTGCATTTCCCCTCCTTTCCTGCTGAGCTCTTGCTCGCTTGCAGGGAATCTCCTTCCTCTCTCCCAGCTGTGAGAAATCTGTGTTCTGCCCTAACCACACCTCATTCACTCCCTTATCTTCACTTTTCCCCCTCAGGCATCCTTGTTCCAGTTAAAAAACCCACCTGGAAGATGCCTAAACACCCTAATGAATAGTGAGATGTAGCAAAAGAGGTATTTAGAGCTTTACTGTGCAAGCAACTCAGAGGAAAGGAAATAAGATTGACAGAAATAAGGTAAAGCATGTTTGCCTCAAAGTGAGGACAGCAGAGAACTATGGAAAAGAAAGAATTAGCAGAAAAGAAGAAAAGAACCATTATATTTTTCCTTACCAACAGGGTCTCAGGTGTGGTGAATTCTCTTGTTTCAAGCTGCCCATGGAGACACAGCACCACGTGAGCCTCTAGGAAAGACCACAATCTCATGCTGACAGACATTTAAAATGCCTCCAAATTCCATAGCTCTGGTTTCATTCCTGAGAAATGTCCAGACATTCACAGTATTGAAGTGAGATGTGGATAAAATTCATTTTGCATTCCAGAAAGAAGAAGATAAAATTGTAAAATTGTAAAATAAATGCCAAAGATTCAAAATTTTCTTTCTGTTCAGTATGACTTTTTTTTTTTTAAAAAAAAAAAGAAATTACAACAGAAATTTCAAGGAAAGAATGAATAATTTTTGGGGATGTGCTTGGCCTTCAATGTGAGCACACATTGCCAGCTCATGTCCAGCTTTTCATCCATGAGGATCCCCAAGTCCTTTCCTTCTCATCTCTCAGTTCATTTCTCAGTCTGTACTCATGTCTGGGATTGCCATAGCCCGGCTTATTTTTTGCATTAATTCATCACCTTCACTTATTTATGAATAAATTTCAAAGCAACTATTTGGAAGTTTCTGAGAATCTGGAAAGTGAAGTCCTCAAAAAGCACCTTCACGCAAAATGATGAGGGGCCTCTGCTGCAGCAGCTCGAGTGGGACAACCTGATGGAAGCGACTGCACAGCCAAGTACAGGGATCCACAGAGACAAAGAAGTTCAGCTGGTGATACCAGAGCCCCAGAACCTCTCAGGAGGTCCAGCAGAAGTGGATCACTCCTAGTTTCATCCCTGTTCGTGCTGCAGTGGCTCCACACTTCCAGGTGCACCGTGGTCACATGCAGGGTGCAGCACGGGCTGTATTTCCTCCCTGGATAAATGACTTGTCTCATCCAGGAACATTTCAGGGTTCCTGTGAGGTGTTGCAGACACCGGAGGTGGGAACGTGCTCGTGCTCACGCTGTGTGCTTTGGATGCTCAGCACCTGATTGTGGGGTTTGAGGTGAGAAGCCTTCCTAAAGGTGACACCAAGTGGGACCATTTTATTTTTAACTTTCTTTCACAAGATAATTTGATTTCCTGGAGCAATCTGGGAATTTGACATAGGAAACCTCCTATTTTCCCAGGGACCAGCTGATGACATCCCCCTCTGCTCTCATCCGGTGGCAAAAGGCAGCTGCAGCTGCTGGTCCTTCCTATTACTGCATTTGGGGGAACACCTCGGGGCTTGTGAAGAAGATGTTCCGCAGGCACGCAGAGAACAGG